>VZTT01054245.1:30225-51599 GCA_013400855.1 Buphagus erythrorhynchus | reverse complement strand
CTGGGAGTGCCTCACAGCTGCAGCCAGAGTTATTCCCAGGAGGGAATTAAGGAATGCAGCACTATTCCAAGGACCACTTTGTTTTCAGCTGCTTTGACAAAATCCAATCAAACACTTCCCAGCATTTATCTGCTATTTCCACTTCACCCATACGAAAGCACTGACACAATTATGATCCTTAACTCTTAAACTGAAACATCCCCCATCCCCTAGAACAGGGAGAAATGAGCTGTTGGACTTTGCTCCAACTTTTTTCTCTCAGAGAAATCAATATATCAACATCAAGCACCGGTCAGCTGCAATCCATTAAACACAATTAAACACAATTAAACACAATTAAACACAATTTGCAGCCACTCAGGCTCTAGGCTGTGTTACCTGCACGGGGCTTGGAGCAGGGTGGCTTCCAGCATGTTGGCTTTGCTGCTGGCCAGTTGGGGTGGCAGAAGGCTGAGGATGAGGAGGATGCGGGTGCAGGGTAGCATTAGGGTGGGCATACTGCTGAGCAAGTGAGCCAGTGGAAACTAGGATGAAAAAGAGAAATATTTAACATCAGGTACAGGACATGCACCTCTATCAAGTCACCATCTGCACTTGAAGATTTCACTACAACTCATCTCTAAATATATTCCCTCCCCCTTCCAAAAAAATGTGTGTTTATCTTGGAAATAGCTGATGATCTTACCTTGCTTTTGTGTAGTTTGGTTTGGCAGGAAAGTCTATAAACAACCATAATTAGACAGTTCATCTTCCCTAATTTGATTATGTAACACATACTACATAGAGAAAAGCAGTATTTCATCTTTTGTTTTGTCAAACAGACCAGTTTCAAAGATCAAATTTATAAATTTCATACAATTTAGGATTTCCTGAGATATACTTTTCAAAGGTGTTACGAGCCATTTTTATTTCCACCATCCAAAAAAAATTCTTTGGCCTTATACCTGGCTAACCTCACCATGCTACTCTTCTGGAAATTTCTCACAGAACAGTCAGAGGGAAGCACAAACTCTGCCCGTGTGCTCCAGAGTAAATAAACACACCACAGCTGAGAAAACTGAGGCTGCTTGAGCATCAAATTTTTGCTGAAGCCACTTTCTTGTGCTAAAATAACCCATTTTGGCTCTGCCCTCGAGGCCAATCTGTTCTGGATCACCACCATCCCATGAGCTCCCCAACACTGCCATGGAATTCTTCATTCCTTGAAACAGTAGCAAATAAGGTACAAAATTCCCAAAAAGGAAGAAACTGAACAACAGAAAACTTTCACCCCAGTGAAGCCACATCTGTTGCTACAGCCGTGCCAGTCTCCAACAACATACACCAAGTTCCTTCTTGGATCGATCCTGCTCTGTCCTGCTTCAAATGGGCCACACTAAATCCTATTTTTTTTAACTTCTGAGGAGATCTCAGCAAGTATAAAAAGCCATAATGACAACAAGACTTCCTTTCAACACAAAGCATGCAATGGGAAAGCAGGACCCTAAAAATGAGGATGTTTCCCCTAATTTCTTTTAGGTCTTGTGCAACAATCAGGCTGTGTCTGCAGCTACTTCTGTGTGTGACAACATGTGTTAATCCCTCTGATGTCACAGCCTGAAAGACCAAGGAGAGTTTTGCTGACAGAGTGCTAAAAAAGCAAACAGCCAAAGAAAACTATCAACCTGCTCCTCAGTATTTCCTTTCACTGTTCCTTATTTGTTTTGGTGCCTTTTGGTTGTTCTGAAGTTAATTACTGATGAGTATCTACCAGGTTGTATTTTTTTTAATGGGGTTGGTATTAAATGATGGCATTATCTTGATGGCCACTGCAGTTTTCCTCCAGTCTGGTTTGCTATAAACCTTACAAATCCAAGTTCTAATACATTCCAACTCACTAGAATACAGAGAGCCAGGATATTTTTGCCTAATTGAGGTTTTTCTCCCTTGTGAAGGTTCCTCCTTTAGAAAATAACTGCCTGCCACATTTAACTTAATCCCTGGCAAGCTCTATTAAATCTTCACTGAGCAAATGGCTGAGCAGTGATGAGCAGTTTCAGGCTATTAATGCAGATGAACTAAATTCCTGCAGCCTGGAGTTGATCCTAATGTTCTTATCCACATGTGCAAGCACAGTTGTACACTCTGAGACTTCCTGATTGAGAGGGGTTTCAAAAACACCTCAATATTTTCTAAGCACACTGTCAAAAGCAGCAGGATCTTCTGCCACAGCATTTTGTTATGCTTTAAATCCAAGTATTTTTGATTTTTTTTTTGGTATCACTACTAAAATGTATTTTGCAGCAGCATCCCTGCCATGTTCCTACTTGACTTTCAGACATCTCTCCTCTGATGACACCAAAATTATCAGTGGCAATACTGATCATCTTTACAGTACCAAGTTTATGTCTTTCTACAGGAGGAAAATTTCTCAACCTCATTATTATATACACTCTGAAGAAGGCCAGAAATTATTACCTTTGTCAAAGTAATAGAAATAAATGGAAGGAGGGATTACTTGCTTGCCAAAGGCACATTAGACCAGCAACCTTCCCAGTGCCTCAGCCACAGAGCTGGCAAGCCTGACTACAAATTAACTCCAACTCCATTCAAGAGGCTTTAAAATGTATATGAAATTTAATTCTGAGTTGTAAGATACTCAAGGATTCCCACATTACTTGTTAAGAGCCCCCAAAATAATGTGGGACTCCCTTAAACCATTTGTGCAACTCATCTTTTGGTTCTTTATGGCCAAGAGAGTAATAAACTCAGTTGTTCTGAAGCAGGTATTTCTACAATAAAACTTCACAATAAGGAATTTCTCTCTTAAGACACCAGTTAAACCAAGGAATAGCACCCCAAAGAATAGATATCAGCCAGGGGGAAGATCAGGTTTTTGTCATAGTGGCAGCTCTTCCAAAACCACCTCATATTTTATCCATAGCTTTGGATTTGAAGCACTGGAGGTTTTTATACTGAAGAATATTTATTTCTCTAGTTTCTCCTCTCCTTCATTTTGTCTTTAGCAGATCATTCTAATGACCAAATTTGTACAGCTTCAAACCACTTCAGATGCTGCTGCAAATTATGTTTTAATAGTAATATTAAAAGTGCCTTTTAAAAAATGTTATCTGGGCACTTCTCTAAATCCTGGCCAGTCCCTGCACACAAACCAAGAACGACTCAGCAGGTCTGAAATGCATTCCCAGTTCAAAACCAGAGCTCAGACTCCAACTCCAGCACTGTAAGTGGTTTTTCATGTTTAGTTAGTGCAAGTAATTCCTGCCAAGCCAATGAAATCTCTGAGACCAGCAGGGCTGTCAAAGGAGTCTTGTAAAAGTCATGAAAAATTCACCTGCTCAGCCAGAACTAAAACACTTTCCCTGGGATTTTTTTTAAAGGAATTTTTGCCTGGTCATCAAACAGCTCACTACACAAATTAACAGAAAATACGACAAGACAGGAGGTTATAAAAAAAAAAAAAGACCCATTATCCAACATTTTCCCCCAATTGTCAGTATTTTGGAGATTTTCCAAATGGCCACCTATTATCTGAGAATGTGCCAAGAAAGCTCTAGGAAAGGACACACCTTACTGCAAGTCACTCAGCTCATTCCAGCACAAATACACTGGGTTTCTCACCTTTCATGCCTTAAATTCCTCTGCCTGGGCTGACCTGCTTCACTTCTGCATCTTTCTAATGAAATTGCTTCTCATGTGAGATATTTCACTGCACTGACCTGGCAGGGACACCCGGGAGGGAAGCGACTCAGTCACGGAATAGGAAAAAAAAAAATATCACAAGGACTGAATTACTGAATTCAACTCTACAGAACTGCACCCCATTTCTGAGAGCAATCAAGAAGTAGTCAGCCACAGAACCCACAGAAGGAGCTGAAATCAAAAGAGGTCAGAGCAGCAGAAATCAAGCAGAACTCCCAGCTACAAGGGAATATGTGAAACCACATTGTGTCATTTTGTAATTTTGTCTTTTCCCTGGAATTTCAATGGTGCCAATGGTGGTCAGTGTTGGTCATGGTCCAAAGATGCATTGAAGAGCCTATTTTAAAGAACTGACCAGTGAACAAACTTCAAAACTATTGCCAGAGCCAGTAAGATGGTGAGGATAACTACATTTAAAAGACCTGAATGGTAGGAAGCAAAGAAATAGCAAATGTTTCTTTCATCATACAAACATTTCAAGAAGTCATTTTACACAGGTAGAGTGGACTTCACTTCAAAGACAATCCAAGAAAGGAACGAGGTTATTGAAGTGATTTCAGTGCACCAAACCAAGAGGCATGAACACAGCACAGGTCAGCACCCTACAGCCCCTGCTCAGGCAGAACCAATGTGGCACAAGAAACACAGGAAATCTGCTCCAGAGGAGATTTTTGGAGAACAAGTGGTTTTTCTCACATCCCTCCTGCATGAGCTAATGCAAAAAAAAACCAAAAAAAAACCAAAAAAAAAAAAAAAAAACAAAACAGGAAAGTGCCTGGCATGGGCTGCACAGACTTACAGACAGACACAGCAACAAGTGCCACGGCAGGACAGGAGCAAGAACAGAAACACCCTGAGACTGCAACTCCTCCTTTCCCATGTCCTGGGTGAGAGTTCATGCTGCAAGCACCCCCCTGAAACCTCAGCTTCCTCAAAGCAGCTGCTGAACACCAGCAGACAAGGCAGCACTTTGCAGTTCTCTGCCTTTCCTGGGAAGTGGGGATGAGCTGGATCAGGCTGCTGTGTCCAGAGAGCACCAGTCCCTCTCCCAGTGCCTCCAGTGATGCTGGGCACCAGCACAGCCCCACCTGAGCCAGGGAATGGAACTGATAAAGCTCACCAGCCAAGGAGCCCTCATCTCATCCCTGTCATACAATCGTGACCACAAGTTGTTCCCAGCACTCCTTCAGTGGCAGCTGTACAGAAAACTTCCTCCACCTCAGCTGCAACTTGAGTTATTTCCTCCCAGGGGCTCAAAACTTGAGCCATGGGTTTTTAAAGGGATGAGGCCCAAGCTACTTCTCCTTTTAGGAAGCTGGTCAGGTGTAAAAATTGTGTTTGGCTCATGAAAGGGTGCAAGGCAGCTCCCACAGGTTTAAATAGAGGCTACAGAATCACAGAGTGGTTTGTGTGGGAAGGCACCTTCAAGATCATCTTGTTCCCTCCTGCCATGGCAGGGACACCTTCCACTGTCCCAGGGTGCTCCAAGCCCCATCCAGCCTGGCCTTGGACACTGCCAGGGGTGGAGCAGCCACAGCTTCTCTGGGCACTCTCTGCCAGGGCCGCCCCACCCTCACAGGGAAGGATTTCTTAGATCCCACTTCTGGCTGCAGATGAAAAGACTGGGTAGTGAAGTCAGAGATTATTCCATATTCAAAATAAATTTTTGAAGAATTGACAACTCAGCTTCCTGTGACCATACAAATCTGTTCCAAAGCTCCATTCCCTGCCCACTGAGAGGAACCTTCCTGCGTTTTCCACATCCTGGTTTGGTGCAAGGAAACTTGTTCCCTCAACACGTCCCATTCCTTTAACATGTGGTTCTTTAGAAAGTGCTTTTCTGTACAATCAAAATTAGTACAAAAAACCCAACTCACTGGCAAAGTAGAAAGAAGGGCCTGTCTCCTTGCTGTATGGTATTTTGGGACATGCTGAATTTGGGAAATAGAAAGGTAAATTAGCCTCTTGCCACGTGCATACTTCCCATCTTCTGGAAAGGTCAGTGTCAGTTTTAATTTTTTTTTTTAATTTTTTTGAAGACTCTAGAACCATGCAGATATTTTTATTTACTTAGCTGCTATTAGAGCTAGATATTTCATTTTACAAATGAGTGGAGATGAAACATAAGTCTCAAGTAAGCCTTCCTTCTTAACTGTGACACTGAGGTCTGCAGTTCTTAATTAACACAAAAAGAAACTTTATGTCAATTCATGGTCTATTACTGTCCACTGTAACAAGAAGGTTAAAATGCAATTATACTAGAGCAGAAAGGCCCTTGCTTTTTCAGCTATAGCACTGCCATTCTGAACAGTTCCAAGACAACTTTGGTGACTGGTTCACTCTTAGTCCCTGGAGAATCCTCTGAAGTTTATATTATATCCACCATTGTACTATCAGGGGAATAGAATTTACTCTACTGCTGAGACAGAAACCAGATAAAGTTAGAGACAACACCAGACCAGTAAAACATATGCAGAAGGGGAAAGGGGAAGGGAGAATGGGGACAGTAATGAGAGCACAAAAACCAGGAAATGCATCTGTATAAAACCAAGGTCTGGTTTTACACAAGTTCTTAAACACAAAAGTTGAGTTTTTCAGAGGACTCCAATTATCTGGAAGCAATTCAGCCACATGGAAAACTAACACAAGTTCATTGTCACAGGAATGGGCAGATCCACCCTCTACTTGGTAACCAAATTTTCTACCAGCAGCAGAAGCCTGGTCTGGGCTTTGTGTGACACAGGAGCCAAACTGGGACCGTGGCCAGCAAACTCCAGCAGCCCAAGGACAGGGACTGGGAGGCCACCCCGAGCCAGCAGCTGCCAGACAGACACAGAACCTTCTGAACCCAAGGTGCAGCTGAGCAGGGGAAGGATGACACCTCCAGGTCGGCTGTGTGGCAGGTAAAAAGTGTCACATTTCAAACTCTCCTGGGCATGGATGGCTCTGCAGCTGAAGTGTCACAGACTTTGTTACCATCTGGCTGGGAAGAAAGTTGTTTGGACATTGTCCTTCCCCATTTGGAGGGGAAAACCCCAGTGATCTGAACACTCCTCTGTCCTGTCTTTAGCTGGGGTTACTGGGACCACGCAGCTCTGCTTCTCTCTCTCAGCAACAGTGGGTTTGTGACACTGTGAACTGGCAAGGAAATCCCAGAAGTGCAGGAATATCCCATTAAACAGCATTAGACAAAAGTACTTCTCTTTAAAATGGAAGAGTGCTTATCACCAAGTGTAGGTCACTGTATGTATTTTGGATTCAGCTATCTCTTCACAAGACAGGAAAGAAAACAACCCCAAACTTTTGGCAGAGAGGGTGGCTCCCCTAAATCCACAGGAATTTCTCTTGGCTGCCAGGCTGTTACTATTTGCCACAGACTTTCAACTCGTCCCAAACCATTAGTGAAGGTGGAGTTTCAGATCTTACCAGAAAACATTTCACACCTTAGGAATACTTGATAAGCAGTTTCCCCCCAACCCCCAGGTCTCAGCACAGTAGTTCTTGCAGATATCTTCTCTCTACCACATATGCAGGAGAAAAACTGAGTGAATTTTGCAGGAATAACTCAAAGCAAGCACCAGTACCTTTAAGGTTTTGTAAAAGGGCAGCGTGGCCCATTGAATCCTGATATCAGTGCTAAAAAGAAGTAATAATATATTTTTTAAAAATCAGATAGCAATCTTAAAGAGCCAAAAGGGAAATTGTTTGAGTAAAATCAAAAGCAGCAGCGGTGGTTGTTTCTCAGGAAGTTGTTATTCTGTACTTTCAAGTTACTTTTTAAAATAGGACCAGAATCAAAGTGCACAGGTATATTCAGTTCAAATGTGGGTAAAC
This sequence comes from Buphagus erythrorhynchus, assembly GCA_013400855.1. NCBI lineage: Eukaryota > Metazoa > Chordata > Aves > Passeriformes > Sturnidae > Buphagus > Buphagus erythrorhynchus. Next base: position 44,063 of record VZTT01054245.1, on the reverse strand, counting down.
TTAAGATTCCCAAAAGACAGAGCATAAGTTATAGATATTTTCTTATAGTCACTCAGTCAGATGTGAACAATTCCAACATGATGTTCTTTAGCTCCACAAGCAGCTCAGATTGGTCACCTCTGGCATTCCTGCCTTTTCCCACACATGGATAAATGGAAGCTGAAGTGGACACGTTACAGCTGGACACACTTTGAGGAAGCACAGTCCATCTGGGCCAGGTCTTCAGGCACTCAGCACATGGAAGACTTGCAAAAAAGTGAATTGAGAGGGTGCTGCAGAACATCAGGAGTCATTCCATGTGTCACTGTCACCTTGGAAGGTGAAGGGTACATTTGAGACTGTTCATGTTCTAAACACGTCTGCACAGGGGCAAGAACACACCCTTCAAAAAGGTCTATCACATGGAGTTCATGATCCTCTTGGGTTGAATGGTTTCAGTAACAAAAATCTCAAGCACTCCATCATTTACTGGAAGGTGGGAGAACATTTAGAAGAGTCACCAAGTAGCTACTTGAAAGAACACAGGAGGACAGGCCATTTCTGTTAAATTGGGTGCTCTTGGGAAAGTAATATTTAATAAATAACATGGCAGGAAATACCAAAGAATTCTCAAGTTTGACCCCACTTAGTTGTTTGCACTGGCAGGTAGTCACATATCTACAACAGACAAGCTGCAAAACCAACACAAAATGAGATCTAACAGTTGTAAGTTAGAATATCAGTGAAAAAAACTATACAGACATCTGATCAAAGCCAAGCAAGGCAACGGGCTTGTACTTCAACGCTGCAGAACCCACTGATTACAGAAGATAAGGATGGTGCACAATGGGAAATTGCTAGGAAGTCACATGCAACCATTCTGAATCAAATCTCAGATTATCTCATGTTTGGTTTTATTTTAATTAGAATTTGAGAGGAGGGTTTTCACCAATAAAGGTCTGAAAGCCTTTGATCATTCGCTTTATCGGAATTCTATTTAATCTAATCAAAAAGCAAACAGAAGATCTGTTTACATGGACACCTCAAGCACAAGAGTTGAAAAGATCAAAGTAATACAATTAGCAAGGACCTGCGAGAGAAAGATTAATCTCTACAAGTAACTTCCATTTCAGCTTCAGCATAAATGAGCTCAAATGTTCTTCCTCCAAGTGTCAAAATAAGTTATTTTTGTTTCTTAGCTCTGTTACCACACCACTGCAAAGATCTGACAGGATGTTTTCAGACGGGTAAGACACCTCTTAAAATCAGAATTAATTTCCCACTAAACTCCAGATTCTCTGTAAGTTTTCATGACATGTCATGGACTTCCATGAAGTAGCAGTGTGAAACTAAGCACCCGAAAACATACAAAGATGTCTAAAGGTACAGAAAATCTTTTATTAGAATCTAAGTCAATAATATACGTGACCCAATAAAACTTTTCCTCAGATGCTATAACAAGTATTGAAATGCCATGTTTTCAAGAGACCATCTGCTGTTTTGACATTTTATGACAATTTCCAAGCCTTAAACAACCTTGACTCTACCTCTTTCAATAGCATGTTTTGCAGTGAACTCTTTTTCCTCCAAATTGGGCCTTGGTTCATCATACATTTATAATGCTTTAGAAAGTTCTTGCACATTTTACTTTTGTCACAAGGTAACCCACATTTTCAGCACTTCACTGTAAGTGAAAAATGCCCATCTGATAATGCTAGAGACTAATTGTCCAAGTGAGAGGAATACATGAGCTGTTCCATTTACTTATTCTTGACTTACCAAATGAGAAAGGTAAGCAACACATGGTTTATTTTGCTTAAACAGCAGTGTTCATACTGTTAATATTGCCAGTAGTATCATAAAGACAGCATTTCACTAGTTGCCAGAACTAAAGTCAAGTTTGAAACTGAGGTCATAACCTTGCAATAAAACAAGTACTAATTATAATCAAGGAACAAACAAGGGATGATGTATCAAGAGAACTTGAACAAACTTCTTTCAGCAGATATTCTTTAGCAGCTCCCAGGTTGAAATCTCATCTTGGTCACTGGTATCCTACTGAAATCAGCACACTTGAGTTTTCATTTGAACCAGCTGGCTCAGTTTTCAATGCTCTGCTCATCATCATCATCATCATCTTATGAAATATAAACCACATCTACTGAATGATACCCATGCCTGAAGGCTGAGATTAAATACATCCCCTGCACAAGGTAAGGACTTAAAAAGTTACATATAACACAAAACGTTTCCTACCATACATAGCATGTGTCTGTTCATGCGCACCGTACTGTGTTGCAGAGGAAGATACTAAACCCGGCTGTGCGTGTGCTGGTGGGGCCATCATCCTAGCGTTGCCCTGTATTACAGGGCTATAAACATGAGGATGCTGCAGGCAGAACACAGGAAAAACCACACAGTTAATTGGGGAATTATTCCAAAGAAACTTTTGTCATCTAAACAGTCGTGATTGAAGCAGCGGCAGCTCGGCCTTGCTCGAACGCAGAGCGAGCTGAGGATTTCACACTGTTGTGATTGTCCCAATTGCTTCCAAAATTTAAGGGCTAGAAAACTGACAAAAAACATTGGCATATCCAATTTTTGCCACTCTGATAATGCACCAAGCTTATACATTTATCCAATTACACATGTAGATTTCACAGGCTTTGAAGTAAGAGCAGTCCACCAAGTAAGTTATTTTTAGAACACTTAACCAGAAGATGTGCTGGCCACGACCTAAAGAAATTCTTCAAAGAGCTAAAAAACCATATCAATAATAAATGCCAACTTCTAAACTGACCTTAAAATTCATTAGGACATTAAAATTCATTAGGACCTTAAAATTTGTTACAGGCTTTGAAGCACATTCCAAGATCACCACGTGTGCTCCAGAACACAGAAACTCTTCATGGTGACTTAGGACTGGACACAAGGGGGTTATTTAACTCTGAGCCACTTCATTATTTGTGCTTGCATTGACCAGGAGCATGGAAAGGACTCTTACCTGAGATTGGTAGTGTGGCACATGCTGCACAAGAGGCTGATTAGGAAACTGTTGGGGGCTATATGCAACATATTGTGTAGAGTAAGCAGGTGGAGTAGCTACAATTGGAGGGCCTGCTGCTGAGGCAGGATGCATCATGGTGCTCTGGTGGTGTTGGTCTTGCCGCTGCTGGGGCATATTTGGTACTGGAAAACAAAGATTGTCTCATGTTAGAAACACAGAGAAAAAATCTGGAGCTTTCTGAAATGTTCTACATTATAATAATGTTACTGGGACCACGTGGAATATCCTCAGCCCATACCTTTAACCATGGGTTAGAGTTCTGGCAAAAAGGAACTGTGTGAAGAAGAGTTTCTCTTCTTCACATGATTTTCATCACTGCCTTTGGGCTAGATATCCACAGCCACAAACTCAGCCCTGCCTTTTTGTGAAGGAAGAAAGGTGGAGGGAAAGAAAGACTGACAAGAATCAGAAGTGGAAGAGAAAGGTTATATCAGGATATCTACATTAATCAATTAATGCTGCCCTCTTTAAAAGGCTTTTTCACCCTCTATGGGAACGACTCAGCCACTGTTCCATCAGCTGGAAATCTTGAGTCTTTATGTTAAAATGACTTATGCTTATGGCTGAGGAGAGCATAATAAAGGTCTCCATGCAGCCACAACTTGAGGTATTCACATCTTTTGAGTTCTCTGCTACCCCTCAGGGCAGCAGAAAGCAAATTTTAGGTCACAGACAACACTGAGGGAAATAGAACCTATAAGGACTAGGAATAATTAAGAGGGAAGAAAGATGAAAAGAGCAGAGCAGTGTGGGATCACCTGAGCTCTCCTGGGAACCCAACTCACTTGGAACAAACTAATTCAGCCTGGAAAGCATGGGCATGGCAGCTCCAGGAGAGCTCCAGGAGGGTTCCTGCAGTCAGGCTGCAACTATTAACTGAGCTACCTCAAGCTCCTAAAAACTCCACTGCAGGGGCAATGCCCCAAATCCCTTAGGGAGAGGAGAGGGAAATGTTGACAACATCAGTAAATTCACTCAATGATTTTATTTACACTGCAGATCAACAACAGAAAGAAGTAAATACAGAAGGCAACTTGAACAGTATAAAGGCACAGAGCTGTAACCCAGGCAGCTCCCTCAGGGCTGTGCTGCACACAGGTGGATATGCAGAAAATACTGGAACTTAAAAAGGAATTCAGAATTGGAGCTGCCTCACCCAGCAAGTGAGCACTCAGCAATGTATTTCTGATTAAAACAATGTCACCAACCAGAAGATTTCAGGGATGAGGTCCCAGTGAAGTTACTGTGTTTTAACACAGAAATACATTGCAGGGTTTTGTCTTCCCTAGGTTGATAAAGGCCACTTGTTTGTTTCTAAACAGCAGGAAACAATTTCCTCCTGCAGTGACTGGAGCTGCAGTGCTGGTCCTGTCCTGCAGCAGTGCTGCCACTGCAGATGCAGTCACTGGGCACAGCTACAGCATTCCCTGGAACAGGAGCAGAACAAGAGCAGCACTTTCTGCTCCCTCACTGCCCTGCCCAGCACAGGGAACATCTCACCACCCATGGTGACTCCACAGCCACGGGGGTGTCACTTAAACACATGGCATTGTCATTGTTAGTCCAGCTGTTCAGTCACTGGGGCAGCAGGAATGAACAAGAGCAAACTGGAACCAGCTCTTTCCAGAAGAGCAGCAGAGCAATCTTTTCCTGAAGAAATAGTGACTCTGCATGTTGTTAAAAAAACCTATTAAAGCATCAGTTGGGGCACTGCTGCAAACCAGTATAGAAAACCAGCAGAGAAGTCCCCTTTAAACAAACCCGTAATATTTATGAAATACAGGAGATGATCAGCTCACCTTAATGCTCCAAGTAACAGAGACATCTTCCTGTTTGTCAAATTGGATTCCAAACCAAGCAACCTCCCATTACTCCAACCTGGCATGTTTTGGCTGAATTAGTTTATCTAAAAATCTATTAGTATTTCCACTTACTTCCCTTTATTAAAAATAGCATTTAAAATATCGATTGAAACCAAATTACCATGGATTAGAAAACATACAAACATTTGTCATTTAGCCATGCTGCATGCAGACTGAGAACCAAACAGGCAGTATTATTCTCACCTTTACCTGCTCTATATGTCTTGGCTTGGTTCACTGGCATGGGCGTCATGGGAATAGGATACAAAGGCTGAAACAGAAGAAGTTGAAGGTATGATATTCCTTTAAAAACTCAGTGTCTGCTGGGGTGGGGGCCCCACTCAGCTTTCATGTGTTTCCCTCTGTTCTGTTACATGGTTTAGTGAACTCTGCCTAACCTATGAGATTTTCTTGGATCAGTGTCATTAAGTCTGCATGGACACACAACTAAGAACAGATGGTTGGCAACAACCAGCCCAGGAATGCTACTGCTGCTACTGCAGGCACTGGGCTCAACCTGACAGCCTCACAGCAGCTTTTTGGTATAAAACTGAGTCAGGACAGGGTTAGGCTGGGTATCAGGGAGAGGTTCTTCTCCCAGAGGGTGCTGGGGCACTGCCCAGGCTCCCCAGGGAATGGGCATAGCCCCAAAGCTGCCAGAGCTCCAGGAGTGTTTGGACAATGCTCTCACAAGGACAGGCTGGGATTGTTGGGGTGTCTGTGCAAGGATTGGGCTGAAGATCCTTGTGGGTTCCTTCCAACTTGGGATATTCCATGATTCTATGATAATGCAGCTACATTTGAAATCCCAGTGATCCCTACAACAACCAGAAACCAGCAGGACACAGCTGGAAACAAAGAAACAGCTGCAGAGAGTGAGACTATACTTGGAGGACTGGGAGGAAACCTGCACAGATCTGCAATAAATGTGGGCTGCTGGCATTTACAAGTGTTTGGGATTATTTGAACATCCAGTTTGAGGGAGCACTGGGAAAAGTCAGTATTTACACAGCCAAAACTTAACAACAAGGTGACTTATATTTACAAGAGCAATACAAGCTGAACTATTTCACTGCTTTAACTCAGAGCTCCCAAGCTGCAACAAGCTGATCTTTAAGGTCCTTCCCAACCCAACCCATTCTATGATTCCTAAGTCTGCTCAGCTTCCTGATGATCTCTGTGAAGTGTTGAGGAGTTTGCAGCACTTTACCTGCACGCCTGGACTCACTGGAACCGGGTACATCATATTTGGTGCAAAACAAACAGGCTGAGTGTACACGGGGGTTGGCTGCTGATGCCCCACCATGGAGGGGCTGGGCTGAGCTTGAGGACGAGGGGAGGTTGGTGTAGTAGAAGGTTTCGGCTACAAACAGAGGTGAGCAATGGATATGGCAGGGTTAGTTTGAGTATCCTCCAAGGAAAAGGTTGGCTTATAAAGATCTACTCAAAGGCATTGTTAAACAGCATCAAATCACTTACTTGAGCAAAAGATCGGGGGTTGAACTCTTTAGCATTAGGATTAAGTGTTGATTTTCTAACTTGCCTAAACATAAAGAACAAAAAATTAAGTTGGGCATTATTCTTTTACAGGAGTATCTGCAATTAATAATTTAAGAAACACCTCATTTCCATCTGTGAGTCAAGATTTCTGAGAAGTCAAACACCTCCTGGCAAGCAAAAAGCCCCTCTCATTGAGGGACTCTTACTACAACTACACACAAAAGTTTTCCTGTTGATACCACAGCTCGTGTGAGCCAGGAAAACATTGAAATAAGCTTTTAGATGTGAACCAGGCATCCACAGGACCAGAGCTCTGCACTGAGTCAGGAGATGAATTTCAGGGCAGTCTCTTCCCCTGTTGTTCCTCCTGTGTAACAGCACTTAGAGCCAGGAGTGTGTCACCCAATCATGACTTCTACACAAGGCCTGATGTTAATAAAGATGTGCTTATTCCAAAAGGCATCATTACTCACTCAGAAGTATCCTTCTTCTCCTCTTTATCCTCTTTGTCTTGTTTACTTCCAGGCCCAGATGTCTGTACACCTTGGGAGGTCACCTCAGGCCCTCGCTTTTGCTCAGAGCTGTTACTCATGGAAGGAGAAATACTGGGACTGTTGGGTTTGCTACTGCCACCATTGGAGTTGGTGTTACTGCCAGCTTCTATGACAGATTCTTTAGGGGTGGATTCTGTCTTTTCTTTAACTACATCTCTTGATTTTTCACCTTCTCGGGTTTTGTTTAGCAGCTGATCCACTGCATCTGAAGAGGAACTGGACTGTAACTGGAAAAACCCAAGGGATATATTCAGTAAATTGATTCAAAACTCGGGAGAGACCATCTAATGCTGTCACATACACAGAGTAAAACACAGTCCCACAAGCCTCAATCATCTGGAAATGACCTTTTAAAACACACATTTCCATTTCTACTAGGAAAGAAATCCATGGGCACTGACAGTGTTTAAGCTGGCACTGTGTGAGGAGCTATTCAGCCACTCAAGTGACCTGTATGTTGATTAGGGAGTGACAGCAAAGCTCCAGACAACCCTCTGGACTCATCCCCTGAGTGATTTAACAGCACCACTTGAAAAGCTAACCTGATTTAATAAACCCTTATAACCAGGAAATAAGTAATATGAATTCATCTTCAATTTTCCTCTGCAAAGCTCTTCATTTAATTTTGCAACAGCTCCTCCATATGGAGTGTGAGATGATTATTTGTGCCTAATGATCAAACAGGTTTCAAGTCCTGTTTTCAGTCTACAGTCAATATTCACATTTGTGTGCATTAGGCAATTATACAAACAAGAGCCAGCATTGATTTTACAATACTTAACATGAATTCTTACAGATATTTTCATAAATTAAGCAAAAATATAAAGGCTTGTTAATATATGCAGTGTGTTCAATTCATTAAAATAATCTGGATCCACATGAGAATGATGACACCATTAACAGAGAGAAACTTACCCTAAAGTCATTCTTAAATTTCTTTAAATCATCAATCTGTTTTCTGTGCTCTGAAACAATTGGAGAGACACCTGCCAAATACAAGATCAACATTGTCCAAGCACTTCTAATATAAGTTTTATGCACATTACTAAATTTGCAGAAAGAGAATGGTTTTGCAGATATAAAAATGAAATCCAGCGCTTTATTTTGGGTTTTAATTTGGTGCAATTCCATGACCTACGTGTATGAGCACACAGAAAGGCTCTGTGAAAGCAGAGCATTACATAACTGATTTATCTTTAGTTCTGATGCACCACACCAAGGCAGAAGCCCCGAGGTGCAGGGACTGCAGAACTCACTGAACACAAAGAACATGCAACAAAACCCCCAAGCCAGCCTGTGCCAGCCTTTCAAAACACAGCAAGTGAAGGAGAAACACTGAGCAAGGTGAGCTTTGTGGTTGGACTCATCCTAAAGGTCTCTCCAACGAGAGAATGAATGAATCTGGTTCTCAGTTTAACAACATGGAAAGATTCTGTTTTTTGAGAACTGAATGAACAAACAGTGCTACAGAGACAAACAAATGTAAGGCATAATAGGAAAAAAGCACAGGTAGAAAAGCTCTGCTGACCACGATGCTCAGAAGTATTGTGAGCACAGCTCTAAGCAGAAACACTTTCAGTCCAAAGGCAGCTAAAAAGCAGCTCTGTGAGCAGGGGAAAGAAAGAAGGGGGGGAAAAAAGAAAAAAACAAGTGAAATCACACCATCCACATGAGCATCTCTACACTTGGTGTTGATGGAATGAGTCACAAACAACATTTCAAAGTGCCACTTCACAACTACATGACCAAATATCACTGTAGAACACCAGACTGCCTCCAAGCCTTCCTTAAAATGCCAATTAAAGCAGCCAGGACAGCAGGTTTAGTGTGCACAAATCCTACAGCACCTGAGTACATGAAAGCTTTGGATACAAACCTTTGTTTTCAGGTTTAGAAAAACTAGGAGAAGTCTCACTTGGCTTTATATTCTCCTTGTTTCCAGCTGCAGAATTTTGCCTCTGGTCCTGAAGCCTGGTATCTTTAGCTGGAAAAGAAGTTGCCAAAGTTATTCTCTTATACACAACTCCAACTGACCAAAGCAAGAAGGCAAGAGAGAAACAGGGGAGAGATTTAACCATTTTTAGCTTGAAAAACCTTTTAAGTTACACATTTCCTGCTACCTAGTTGGTGCCTGGAGGATCATCCTCCCTCCCTCCCCATCCTACTGTCAAATGAAAAAAAAACAATTAAACTCATCCCTCTCATCATACACAAAACCTTAATTAGGCTGAACAAACTATAAACTTAGAGCAAATTATTTTCAGCAGTCCAAGTTGAGAGTTCTTAGACATTTGACTGTACTACTGAATGTGTTTTTTCCCCCATTCCTTTTGCTGTGTTCAAAATAGTTCTTTGAAACCAATGCTCTGCGTTTTTTAACATAGAAAGGAGGCAAAAACTCAGCTTGGAAAAAGAAATCCTCAATTAAGCCAGACACCTATAAACTCATATTCCTTAGGGGCACAAGAAACTAAGCATCAAGACTTCTCAAAAAGCCTCTCTCCAACCTTAGTTTTAAAGCTGGAGAAATGGGAACTCACACTAAAATTTCATGCATCCCAAGTTTTCCCATCATTCAGCAAGCAGCTCTGCTCTTGCCTAGGCACATTCCCTGTCAGGAATTTGGGATAAGGAATATTTGCAGGGTAGTGAGGGCCACTTACCTTCATTGGAAGGGGTGACTGCTCTGTTGGATGCAGGACTGGCAGGTGTAGGAGAGGCAGCTGGAACAGGCATGGCAACAGATTCAGTGGGAATAGTACCAGGCTGAGGAGAAGGCAGAGCTGGTCCCATGGGAGTGCTGCTCTGCCTTGGAGACCTAGGCCTGTGTGTTTTAGGGGATAATCTCGGAACTAGAAACAAACAGGAAAAAGCAGTTATAGGATGAGCTTCTCCATCTGCTCAGCAGTTTGTTTTAGTTTTAAAATGGCTAAAAACATGCTTTGAAACACTTTGTGAGACATTATATGGTAACTGAAAACCTGTTTACCTTTCAGGCACATCTCTCCTAGTTCTTTACAACGCAGCATTTCAGATAATGGGTTGATTTCTCTGCAGATTGTCCCCCAAAATTTATCACTGCCCTCTAATCCCATCAAGAATCTGCAAAATGTTTCCCCAAGTCCCCAGCAGTACAACTACAACAGCTCACATCAACCCAGTTTCAGGCAGAACACAAAAGGTGGTCAGGTCTCCACACAAAGAGATGTAAAATATTTTTTAAGAGGGCTGAAAAAACACATCCATTTTACAGCGTCCTCTTTTGGAGGTTTGCCAGCTGGAAAAAAAACAACACAGCCTATTGAAAAAAAGAGTGCTTTTAGGTATATTTTTGCCCCTGTGTTAAAGAAGCAAGGAAAGTTGTGTATTCTTTGAACTGTAAGTTGTAGCTCCTGCTTCCTGCTCATCCCACTTGTGCTTTTTGTCACATATTAACTCCCAATGAGTGAGCAGAAAGGCAGGTAAGTGGTTTAACAGTCCTACTTGCATGTTAATAATGTATAAAAAGGGAAGATGAATCACAAATAATGCCACAACAGAAGAGTTGAAGTTTTTTCCACAAGGCAACAAGTCTATGTGGGTCTAATTTATACCTTCTTTCTGAGAAATGTGTTCCTACTATGCTCCTCTAGAATTCTGCCCTGCTAAAAAATACCCAAAAAGTGCCTAAAATCGACCAAGCTGCTGCTCTCTTGCTCTCAAGGAAACACTCAGCTCCTGACAGCCCACCAGAACATGGCCTCAACTCAAGAGCTCCAGACTAGACCTGTGGCACAAGACTGAGCTTTAACTTTTAAGTCAAATATTAAAAAAATATATAATAACTGGTTAAAAAAAAAGACACTCACTATAACTGCTCCTACAGTAGCCAAGAACAACATCACCACTTAAAATCCAGATTTTAAAGGAGAAATACATCCAACTTAACTTGAGTATCAATTCTTCTTTTAACACCAACCTTCCTCTACCCAAACACCTCCTTCATTTGTAAACCACAACCCAGCCACGCTGCCATAACCAAACTCAGGGATGCAGTGGCAAATCTATAACAACTCCAATAAATCCCCTAAAAATTAATCCTTTCAACAACTAATTCCCACAATTTTCCTTCCTTTCTCTTCACACAGCGCCTGACTCTACAGTTAGGACAATATTGCACCAACTCTCACTCAGCTATCTGGGAACCTCTTTCTCCCACTCCAACCTTAGCCCAGGATTTGATTATTCAGAGCCTGAATTGCCTGGAAAGGCAGGATTCTGCTGAGCATTCCCACTCTAAGGATCCCCCTGCAAGCCATCTGCAATAAGCCAAGCTTTACCTACCCCCACTGACAACTGATGACCACGTCCCACCTGAAGGGCTGCCTCGTGCCACTGCAGCAGTAGATGCTTCCCCAGGTGCATTATGAGATACAAATTCTAAGCCACTTGAAATTGTACCCCTACCAGTAGAGACTCTGTGACCTCGAGGGTGCCGTTGAGCCTTTGGAGACATCCGTGGAGGCCCTGAGGAAAAAAGACAACCCCACACAATAAGTGCTTAATGTCCATCACAAAAAAGCCAAATATCTCTTCTTCAAACTGCATTCAATCTTAAAACTCTCAATAAAGCAGCAATAAAAATCAAGCAATTGGTACTGATATCCTAAAAAGGCCAAGCCATTGGTCCAGCCAAGCTGCCAACACTCATCACCTCCCCAGGGCAGCTCCTGGGTATTCAGAGGTTTTATCAGCACTGAAACAGGTATGCAAGGTTTGGATTTAAAATATTTCACTCCAAGCATCCACCACTGCCAAGCCATAAAGGTCAGTGGTGCAGCTGCCCCTGGATAAGCACAGTTCCAGGCTATCAAACATTTTTCCAGAAAATAAAAAATTTCCCAGTGCTTTTGTCAGGTGGTCAGTGATCCCAACCATTTATAGTCACCACTGGCTGACCAATGCTCTTGGGGAATTTCAGCAGAGCATTCTCTGCAGCGAGGCTGAATTGCCTGCAGCAGGTCACAATTCATTTACAAGTCAGCAAAAACTGCAACTAAACCAGGGATTGTTATCCCAAGGTTCAAGTCATGCATGTTTAACACCAGAAGCCAAACTTATGTGAATACAGGAATTCTGCACGGCCTGTACATCTGCCACACCACAGTTATGCTCAAATCTAAGCAGCAATACAGTTCTTACATCCTAATAAATATTTTCTTTACAGGATTAGACTCAAATATTGATACTTCAAAAGGAAAAACTGTGAGTGAACAGAATCTGGCTGATTGCAGTTCATTTTTAACGTGGGTCAGTAAGAGGGTCAAGTTCAGATAATGGCTTTTAGGTTCCAGAAAAACTTCTAAAATACCAAGTACCTCTCCTGGTTACATAAATCTTTAAAGGTCAGCCTCTATTTTAACCAAGAATCTCCAGTCCACCTCAATGCAAATTTCATACAGATATTTTTAAGAATACACATTTCCCAGGAATAATCTTGCAGCAGTAGGAATTAAACACGGCAGTAAGCAGCACTGCATGCCTGACAAACCAACCACAAGTGCTAAGAAATAATTCAATTTGCAGGTGGTTTCTCAGTTCCTTACTCCAGAAAAAAACCACAAGAAATGGACAGCAGGCCAGACAGATGTGGCTACCACCCACTTTTTGGTTAGGAGCATTTCCCAGTGTTCCTGCTCAGTCTGGGGGATCATTCCTCTCTCTCCCACGGCTCCAGTGGAGCCAGCTACAGCACCCACTGCAAGTTTCCAGGGAGCTCACTATAACCACACTGCATTTTCTAGGCTTGCTACACCATGTTGTGCAGGGTTTAATTGGCACTTGAAATAAAAATTATAAACCATGTTCCTTATTGTACCCTCCCAGGACAAATTTAGTTGGGATAATTCTGCATACAGCTACCAAAGACTCACAGGTCAGCCCTTCTCTGTGTATTATTGACTGATTTATTGTTCTGAATAAAAATTTCCTACAAATTCACCTTTGAAGCAGCTCATCTTACCCCATTCCACAGTTCTATACTACTATTCTCTGAATACAGCATTTTTATTATCATTATTGTCACTGGTTGCTTTACAAGAGGTGATTCAATGATTTAGTTATGCTTTTTGTGGAACAACTGTGTTAAAATTGGTATTTTATATAAATTTATAGTCCTAAAACTGCTCTCTAAAGTTATCAGGTCCTGCATGTTGCTGTTGGTTAATTTAAGACACTGAGCAGCGTTTATAAAGCTGAGTTTAATTTCATACCAAACTCGGGAAATTTCACAGCTTTCTTTCGTTTTTGTAAAGCTCTTCAAACCAAACAAACAAAAAAAAAAAAAAAAACCAACCACCAACCAAACCAACAAAACAAAACCAAAAAGGTTAATAGAAATAGTCTGATAAACTAAAGTTAAACACAAATTACAGGTTAAGTAATGAAGAGGAAAAAAAAAAAACAAACAAAAACACAACAACACAACGACGACGACGACGAAAAAAAAAAAACCAAAAGCAACTCTTGTCAACAATTAAAAACTCACAGAGGAGTTAAAAGACGAAACAAAAATAATTAAAAAAAAAAAAAACCATGAACAAATTGTGGTATATTTATTGTACCTTCTGAAGACATGCGTTTAGGCATAGTAGAGACAGGAGCTGGAGAACCATGAGCAGAGGGGTGAGACGGGGGCCTGGAGGGCCGCGAGGGGGGCCTGGAGGGCGGCCGTGTAGGGGTGGCTGCCCGAGGTGGAAGAGAGTTGGGACCTGACTGGTAGCGAGAAGGTGGGCGAGAGGAAGGAGATGGGCAAGGCGATGGCCAGGGAACACCTGACAGAACAAATGATATGAAGGAAAGTATAAAAACTAAAGAAAAAAATTATGGGGGGGTGGG
>VZTT01054245.1:17511-30133 GCA_013400855.1 Buphagus erythrorhynchus | reverse complement strand
TTTTTTTCTCCACGGTTTAACCCTTTGGGGATGGATTGAGGTGGTAATTATGGAGATAAAAGTCTCTGCAGGGTTGGGTTTGCCTTGGTTTTGGGTCAAATTGAAGTTGTGAATGTCACAGGCTCCCCAAAGGGTTAATTAGGATCTACAAACACTACTAAGGAATAGACAGTAAAGTTTGATCTGTTAGCCTGGCATACCAATGCTCCACAGCACCCAGCACTCCACAAGGTCCTTAACAGCTACCAGAGGTTCTCAAACAGCTGTTCACAAACAGTACTGACCACACAAACTGCTACTTTCAAACCAAATGATGAGTAAATATCCATCTAGGAGCTGGATCTTTACAAAAACCAGCGGTGTTCAGTGTCTGAATCCTGACATTTATGCCTTTATCACTTATCTGAGGTATTAATGGAGGATTTTAATCTAGGATATAGGGCTCATGGTTTCCAAAGCAGAATTAATTGAATTTACAAGCCATTCTGAATATTTTAGGTCTATGATGTTGATTCAGCAGAGTAATAGGGTGAGAGAAACCACAAATACTACAGACAAATTTCAAGGTTAGCATTGTTTGGGCAAGGCTCAGTTGTCCATCCTTTATACAGCTGACTCTGGTTTTAGAAAGGAAGTCTCACTTACCTTTAGATGCTTCTCAGACTTCCTCTCCAGATAGATCACTTGAGTATTACACATTTTTCATTTATTCACAGCAATTTGTTATGACAGCATTTTTAAATTCTACAAATAATGCCTTGAGGACAGGCCACTGCTGAAATCCAGAAATGGTGTTTGGCTTCTGGGACACCAGTTCCTGCCATGCAGTGCCTGGTTAGAAATACTACCCATGTGTCCAGCAGAAAATACTCAAATACCCATTTGGAGGGAAGGCTTTAGATTCCTTTTCCCTAATACTGTTCTTGTTCCCCTCCTCTCATTTTCATGAACTCAGCAAGTGGTTTTATTCTTTTCCAGAAAGGAAGGAAAGCTTCCCTCCTGCCACTGCTTTTCACCAGGTGTCAGCACTGCTGCTCCTCCACACAGAGCTTTGCAGTGCTGATGCAGTTTTTCATCTTTAAATCCACACAGTGCACCATCATCTAAGACAAAGGTGTTTGAGGAGGAAAATAAATGACATTTCTGCCCTGCAAAGCCACAGACAGCACAGTGCAATGACTGCTCCTCTGTAAGTTAAGCTCAAATCCAACTCACAACCTCTGTGTTAAATGATGAATGCTAACCTGGTTTATGGAATACACAAGCTAATCCCACAGCATTTCAACACAAAATGAGGTAATTATCTGCAGTGTTTTGAGGTACATTCACTCAGATTTCAGATACTTGCCTCCGTTAACTACTCTCTGATCTGCTCCAGAGTTAGGGCTGAATTCTGAAGTGTGGGATCCAGACCTTGAGATTGGTGGGCCTGATCCAGACTGGCCCATCCTCGGTGAATTTTGTCTTCCACTTCCCCAGGACAGGACATCTCTGTTCCTCTGTCCAGGTGGAATGTATTTATTTTCTCTGAAACACAGCAAATTTCTATCAGTGTAGAGACACAACTGAGAGGCCACAAAAAGCACCCCATTTTCTCTCTTTTTCTCCCATCAAGCCAAGGGGAAAAGTCTAAACAGTATCAGATGTTGACCCAACAGTCACCTCATGAATTGGCTTTTGATAGTGGCCACACAGTCCACTTTATGAGCCCACAGGCACTGAAGGATTTAGCAGTAATGCCTGAAATTCTCCAGGACAGCAAAACCACTGCCCTTTCCTGTAATTTGGGACGAATTCACCACGGTGACAGGTCAGAATGGGGAAGTTTGTTTCACTACACAGATAATACAGGGCCAAGCAGAGGTGTCCAAGTCAGCCTGAGTGCCAAAACCAGCACAGGGTTGTTTACACAAGGTTCCAAACCTAATCAGGCCTGCTGAAAAAGCCCAGTATCAATGAGCAAACTGCTACAGTACCAAAATACCTCCATAATTTAAATAAAAATACTATTCAGAGTGTACTCAAGTACCTAGTGTTCACACCATGTCCTTCTCTTTCATTAGCATTTCTCTGAACAGCAGTATATTTTTCTTCTTCTGTCCTTTCATCATTTTCCAAGGCAACCCGAGCTTTGTATTGGGCACTTGATTCAATTTCCTCTGCTAATTGAGTTGCTCTGGCTTCCCGTTTTAAAAACTCTTCTGAATTATCTCTTTCTAATGGCACCCTAAAAAGACAATGGAAAGGAAAAGAATCTCTGAAATGCATTCAAAAGCACAAAGGAGTTACAAAAAAATCACACAGTGTTAGTTCTAACCGAGTCAGAGTGAAAAAAAATTCTTGCTTCTAGGCCAGTAGACTTGCTGTCTTTTTTTAAAATACAGAATTTCTGGACTGGTTTGGTATTATGGACAAATTCAGGGTCATTTACCTGCCTAGAGAGCTGAGGTCAGGGTGCAGAAGTTTTCCACAGGATTTATAAAATCCCCAGTCCCTAAAAGCTGTGCAAAGGCACCAACTCTTAACATGGTTGAGAATATCAGGAATAAAAAGCCTCAGACTGCTGTTTGGAAGCTACTCCAAGAGCCCAAACCTGAAATTTTTTTAGCTATTTACACATTGCCAGCACACACAATCCTACTGAAATTAGAGAGTGACATCCTTAATCCTTTGATAATTCCAGCCATAGAATTTCAGCTCTTCTAGTAATGAAGAACTGCAGAAAAGATGGATGCAACACTTCAGAGCACAGGACCAGAAATTCCTGACTCATCTGTGAGTGCCAGGACCTCAATCCCATCCATTCCATGTCTCTCTCTATGGCAGGCAATGGAATATTGCAAAAAACATCCCTTAGGAAAGTCAACAAGTCAAAATTCAATACATGAGCACTGAAACACTGAAAAAACCCAACCAGGGATGGGACCATACCTGGCACCTCCTTCTGCCACCCATTTTTGGGGTTTACCTGTCCTAATTTCTGTGTCAGGTTTTAAAAAACAATTTTCCCCCCTGATTTTAATTTTACGTTGTGAAAGTTGTTCCACCAACCTTACTTTAGAATAAGCTACATAAAAATACAGAACAGAGCTGAGGCTTGGCCCATGCTCTGCTGGGCATTATAGAATCACAACTGCCCATATTTTGAAGAATATAAAGGAGAAAAACAAAGAAAGTAGGTGGAGATACAAGCCAAGTATAAAATAATATATGCAAAATTTCTCAAGTGTTGGTGGTGGAACGAGGAAAACAAGTAGCTTTGCCAAATTCCAAGCCTGCACTCAGCTACTGCAGCACAAGTTTTTCCCCACATTTTTGGCCAGTCAAAACATATACTGGCCTTATCAATGGTAGGTAAAAGAATATTCAATAAAACCCTTCAGCATAAAGCTTTGGCTCAAATAAAATTTACGTTTTAAACCCAGTCCCAGGCCCCTCTGTTAATAACATAATAAAGGAGAACAGCCAATAATCCTCATTTATTTAAAGTGACTGCAAAAAAATGAAGGGATGCATGGCAACCTAAAGAGGCAAGGAATGACTTCATGTTTTCTAACAGGCCATTAAAGATGAGAGAAATGGGATGGACAGGATGACATTGTTCAGAACCCTGGTGATGATCAATACATTTGCTGGAACACAAACTTATACCCTGATGCAGTTTGACAAACTATACCTGCTACTGCTTAGCTCTAGGAAAAGAAAACAATCAAACAATAAATCCTTTACAATCCTTCAGCTGCACATCTAAGCATTTAACTACACTGCTGCTCATCCCAGAGTTGGAAAACCAGGAAAAGAGTTTCCCAGTTTAGCAGACTGATATGCAAAGCAAGTTGCTTGACTAGGGGGAAAAAAAAATGGAATTAATTTAAAGCCACCTTCATGTTTTTAATCTGTTTCCATTAATATCCAGAAAGCAGAAAGATGGAAGACTAAAGTTCAAAAGTACAAAAAGTACTTAGAGCAGTGAAGGGAAGGAAAGAACAGCTTCCCCAGGATTCAAACATAAGCGGATTAGGACACTTTGATTATCACCATGTTACAGGTCCATTTGCACAAAACACAGAAATCAGACTGTTGAACCAGAGACCTGTAGACAAGTGCACACACACGAAAAAAAATCAAAATATTCACTGAGATTCCTTGATATTCAGAAAAATAAGTTTCTGCTTCGGGGGTTAAAAGAGTGGGGAAATACTGAAGCCATTTCACAATGGCTGTGAACATCTGCAGTCCATTTGTGTTGCAGTTGCAGTGAACATTAGAGCTGCAGACTCTGGGGAATAAATCACTGCCAGAGTAGCCAGAGCAGCCTTTATACTACTTCTATATTCCAGTTGCTATTATATTTAAGCAAAACTTCAGTTTAGAGCTGGACAAGTCTGCTAAACAAGCCATCCTCAGCACACAGCCCCCACCCTGGTTAGCTGCAGCTTTTCAGCATTCCAGTATCTTCCAGATCAATTGTCTCAATAAAATCAGGATTTAGCCAAACAGCTCTGCTAGGTTAAACAAAAACTATAGGTATAGCAGCTACATACAGATTAATTCACAGCTTTCCACCCTATTCCTGGAAGTTTCTGCAAGAAACAAGCATTATTGCATGGCTAAATTCAGAAAACTCTGCAATGGGAATGAGCTGTGCCCATTTAAGGGAATATATAAAGATTTCTACATCTAACTATTCACAGAAAGCTGGCAAGGTTTCTTAAGCACCATTCATTCATTGCTTTTGCAGTTATTCGATTCCACAACTTCAGAAACTATGCAAAATGAGCTGTAGAATATAAAGTTTGTCAAACCAGGGAGAACATTCAATACAAATCTAATAACAAAGTATTTTGGAACTTACGTATAAGAAGATAAACTGCTGTCATAAGTTGACACTACACCATAATTTTCTTCATTGTAACGAAACATGTCATTGGGATCCCATCCATTAGACTAGAAGAAAATGATGCTTGTTTTTCAAAATGACACTGGAAACACATTCCCTTCAAATTAAGGGCTGATGGCAGAAGTTAAACCTTCTGCCCTTTTTCCTGGGCCTATGAATTCACTGTTCAGATAACAAAGTTATTAATGCCACAGTTTATTTCAGGGAGCTTTGTTCATCAGCTGCAGAGATTCTACCTTCAAAATCCCCCTTTTTTTTTGGTTTGTTCTGAGTCTTTGTATTGTTTTATGAGGTTTTTTTTTAAAGTACGTGTTCACTCTGTAATAGAAGACTACTGGGCTAGCAAGACATACATACATTAATATCTTTTTTGCCTCTTCCAAAAACTGCAAATTAACACTTCTGAAAGTTTTCAAAAGCACTGATGGAATTACCTGAGAGGCACCACAGGCAGAAGACTCCTGTTGATCTGCACAACAGTAAAATTGCTATCACAGCACTCAAGCACAACAATAAATGGCTTGAATATTTTATAAAAGCACTGAGAGCATTGGGTATTCCAATAAATCTCAGCTCTACAGTATGGACACCAAAACTGACAGGAGAATTGTTCTACCCAAAGTTAATATGCTCTAATCAGTAATATTATCTCCCTGGACACACTGCAGCCTCAATACCTGGCTACAAGAATTTCTGCTTGAGGAAAAGCTGACTGCTGTGATATATGAGGACATGGCATTTGAGGCCATATTCTTCCTCTCATGACTCATAATCTGAGACTGTCCCTGTGTTTGGGTCAGGCTTCCATCAATCCCCTCCATCTGCAGCCCAGGGACACTTAGCTGAGCACAATCTCCCCATAATTTCCAAGTGCAATGACAGTCAGACAGGAATGCTCTGATTAAACATAAATCACTTTGGGGCACTGCTGGATTTGGAGTCCTTAACAAAAGCTGCTCTTTGGATCCAGGAGTCCAACACAGCCCTTACCACAGCAGCTGCCATTGGTCAGAATTTGCCAAAAATGCCATTTGAAATTCTCAGTCCAATAATTCCAGAGGGCTGTGGCAGCTGCTGGCAAAGACTGAACATCCACCAGCACAATGCAGAGCAGCAATTTTGCTCCTCCAAAGTTCATTACTAGATTGAAATTAAGGAATTATTTCAAGGCATGTCCAGGGAAACAGCTCATTTTCTACTGCTGGCCAGAGATGATAAAAAGCATCACTTACAACATCTGTCTCCAGTGCCTCCAGCTCCTCTGAAGCCGTGTTCTCTCCTCCATCCCATGGCTCCAGATCCTTTTCCTTGTGTTCTCCATTAACTTTAGCACTGATGGCTGAATCAGTAAAAGCATCTGCAACAAAGGGGGAGGGATGAGACCAGTGAGACCAGTTTGGGTAAGTTTGCACACTGGTTTTTATCTGAGGAACAGCCCAAATGCAGCTGAATCACAAGAACAGTATCATCATTCCTCTTCTCTTGGAGGTGCTGGACATCAGAAGGGTCCCTGCTGCAGACCTAAAGCAACTATGCAAGTACAGACTAACTTCTCCCATATCAGAAAATAGAATTATTTTCGGTTATTTCAAAATATTTTCTACAATTACATATATATTTGGGCAAGAAAAAGACAAAAAACACAAGGATCTTTATTCCTCCAGAAAACCAAGGACTTGTATAAAATTCTTTTCCAACCAGCCCACACAACTGCACACCACAATAGTGTGCAAATATCAAAAGAGCAGGAAAGCAACTCCCTAAATGGGCAAAATACCATTTTTCTTTCAAATATCCAGATTTCTTCTATTTCCACAACTCCTCAACACACCAACAGAGCAATTATCCACCTTGGTGCTCCCATTTCCAGTGACATGAACAGAGGGGTCTCCTCTCCTGACAGTTCTTCCAAGCAGCAGCTTATCCAAATCACACAGAAAAATGCAGGAGCTCTCTACTTTTTGTTCTCAACAACATAAGAGAATAAATAACCAGTAAGGTTCTTCTGTTGTTCATAAAAATTTAAAACATCAAAAAATAAAGATCACAAACATTTATTTTGACTTGCTCATGTTTCATTCAAGACAGACTTAAGAAGGGATAATACCAGAGTATTACAAGTGCTGTAAAAATATATCTAAAGTCATTCACCAAGGAAGCCAAGCTTTTGTATTTGTAAGCAACTGGATCTCAGAACTACATACAGAACTTTAAAAAGATCAAGTAACCTTGTTATAATCTCATAAATAAATAAATCACCCTAAAATAAATAAGTCTTCAATCCAGAATCTCCTATCATCATTCTACTGATGAAATAAGAAGTAAACATTTCAGACCTTTAGAAAAGATGAAATCAAACCACCAGGCAGTGCCAGATAAGGAAAAACGTGGCCTAAATTAACTTCTGGCAAGATCTAAAAATCTGCCTAAAAAAAATAAAATTAACTTTAAGGCTATTATGAAAAGAATTCCCAGTATATGAAGTTGGCCACTGATGTAACAGCTTTTACACAATCACTGAAGATGTTTTAAACAGAGACTGCTGACATTGCTTATTATTCCTATTTTACCCAATCTCACTGTGAAATTCTGCACATATATTGGATAAAAATTCACTGTGTTTGATCTCTCTAACAACAGCCAACACTAGGCCATGAAATGCTCACACAAATAGCTTTTAAATTATACCTTATTATACTATATATATATATGTGTTCAAATGGCATCTGAAACTACACAGCAACACAGTGCTACAAATCATAGTTAAGTAGTAGCTAAAGAGCCCATTTTTAAGAATTTTTAAGAATGGAAACTCTGCATTTACTTTATTAATACCCTGTGGTTTAACTCAGATAAACCAGCGCTGCATCTGCCCCAAATATCATTAATTCCATGTTTTATTTATGCTCAGATTAGGACATTTTACACCAAATCCAAGTTGGAGGGTGTTTATGTCTTTTAGGAAACTGGAATTTGTTTCTGCATCTCTGGGAGTGGAAGGAGCTCCTCTCCAGTGAGATTAGATAAATATGAATTAGGAGTCTGATGGCAGCACCTGATGAAGGCAATCTGTGTTTCAGAAGGGTGTTTCCTTTATTTCTATTAAATTCCTCCAGGCAAACTCCACACAACTGTGCCATTTTGGATACTGTGAATAAAATACCAGCTTAACAAGACTCATCTACTCAACCCACTAATTTTCTTATTTAAACAGCCACATAAACATTCAGAAGCGCTGTTATTGTAATGATACAGACGGAAAAAACACCCAAGTCAAAACAAAAACTCCACTATCAGCAAGAGCTACAGGTCTGAGTAGGATGTGTGCAGTCACTGCTAAGCTTCCCAGTAAATCCAGTATACCACAGGGCACAGGAAGCTCCACTGCTCTGCATTCCTCTCCCATTTTACAATGAAAATCACAAGTGAGACTGTGCCCCTTTAACCTCTACAACTCAAAGAAAATCCAAAGACAGGAGAAATTCCAGCTACAAAGGCACTCCCAGTCAGACAATGTGGTCTCAAGAGCATCCAGGCAAAGTTTAAATGCAGCAGGATGGGACCTCAAGGCACAGATCAGTATTTTCCTGGAACAAACAGCAGGGCAGGCACAGAGGAGACCAGAATCAAAAACCCAGCAAAGCCTCTACCAAAATTAATCAGCAACAAAATTGAGGAAGAATGTAAAAAACTCCAAAAAATAACAGTTTCCAAAATAAAAACCTGACTCTTAAGATTATTAATAAATTAAATGAGCTGTTGCTACAAGTGCTGGCTGGCAGAGCAAAAACTGACAAGACACTGCACAGGCTCAGCTTCCCCCTTATCTGGTGCCTCTTATCTCTGAGCTGTTGAACAAGCAATCCACATGACACCTTGACAAGGCCAAATTTTTAATCAATCCCTCTTCTACACGGGAAAACCAAAGTTAAAGATCAAATAGAACCTGGTGAAACAAGGGGCTGAGGCTGTAACACTCAATTAGCCCCTATTGCCTTTGTACCTGCTTAATGTGACATTTCCTAAGCAGACCAGGTTGGTATCAAAGACCTTGTTTTAAAGGCTGGTAAAAAATTATGAAATAATTTTTCATGAATGGAAAAAATCCCAAGGAGAACTCTATGCAATGGAAATTCATATGCAGACAAATTAAAAATACACATTCTGCAAAAAACTCAGCTGGGGCAAATTCTTCAAGTGTGTGCTACTGAGTTAAAGAAAAAAGTGCCAGAACAGAGCAATTAAGAGTCCGGGTTTAATTAATTTCAATGTCTAACATGCTTGTTTTCACAAACAGATTTTGGTGAAGAGCACAAATGTGCAATTAAGTGCCAGTCTGCAGCTGAAATGCCATTAAACCAATCAGGGTTACGTGCCAGAGGTGCTGATGCCACTCACTGAAGCTTTGATCAAGTCAAAGTTAAGCTGAGGTTTCACCTTAAAGGTTTCAACAGTAAACTCTGATTTGTTTTGTAACTACTTACTACTGATTTGAAACATTAAAACTAGTTACCACCGGCTCTGCACAGCCAACATTTCCTTCCTTTGTTCATAAGATGCCTTCTGCTATTCCCCTTGCAACACTTTCTCTGGAAGGATGCCACTTTCAGAGCTAATTCAAGGAAAAACTGAAATTGCCAATTCTCTTCTGCCTTTATTTTCATTGGATTTGTAGTATTTTCCTCAGTGTGCCAAAAAACAATAAAAACATTGCAGAAGTCTTTTACTTTACCAGTAAGTTATGATGTTAGAATTGTCTTGTCTTTAAAGACAAGCCAAGAAGGCAACTCCAAAGCCTTACTGAAATTTGAATCCCATGCAAACCAGCTCTGTGGATTGATCAGTGTTCAGGGCTCCAGAAAACAATTCTTGTGTAGAATTAGGAGAAACAGAACCCCCTGCATCAATCAGGAGCCCAAATCACCCAGCAGCAGCAAGATCTCAGCACTCAAAGGCTGAGCAGAAAAATGTGATAATATTAAGGATTTCAGCCTGCACTGAGAGTGGATTTTTAGCAGCTGATTTCCACTGCACATACAGAAATCAGTGTCAGTCCTTCTTTAAAAGCAGACAGAACAGTCTAAAAGGGGGATGATGGGTATAATACAGCTTCACTTGAGTTTTCCAGTGCATGTTTCATTCATCAGCCTGCCTGTACTGCAGCAAACCTCATTTCTGCAGACAGACCCTCAGGTGAGTCCCTCCCATTCCTCTGGAAGCCAAACAAGCACCTCCAGGATCTGCAAGGTCTGTGCAGACTGACAGAGCTGCAGGAAGCAGGGACACATTGATTTTTTGAACATTTACAGTCACAACACCCCTCTCTGCACAGACCTACCGATTTTTCTCCCAACCCTCCCAATTTCAACAATCTGGGCAGACTCCAGGCTTTCTCCATGGGTGTCTCTGAAGGTGCAGTGTCATGCTTGGCACAAACCCACGTGTGCTGCTCCCAGTTCCACCCTCCAGGTCTGCACTGGGGTTCCCTCCCCTGAACTCTCTGGGTGGGTTATCAGCTCCCTGCCCCAAAGCTGCAGGGCTGTGATAGCACTGGGAGCTGCTGGCAGGCTCTGGCAGAGGCTTTTCACACACAACTCTATTTTCCTTCTTCTCAAAGAAGACTCTATCCCATTCCCTTTCTCCCCACCTGCTGCTCTTTCCCATTCCTCTTCCAGTCTCTTTTTCATAATCTAGAGAACATTTCTGCTACTCAAACCTGAGGGTGGACCAGAAGATCCAGACCCACAGCCAGGAGCCCATTTGCTCACATTCCTCCAGCCCAGCAGTGAACAAATGCCAGAAAAAAATCCATAGATACTTATACTGAATTGGGAGACCAGGATGCATTAAATTTCCAAAACAGTATCTTCTGCAGAAATCTATTTAGTTCAAGGGGCCCACAAAAATCTAGAAGTCCCCTACACAGTAAGAAAGTACACAGAGAGAATCACAGAATATTCTGAGTTGGGAGGGACCCACAAGGATCATCAGACCCCAACATTCCTGCTCCAGGTAAGCCTCCCAATAGAGAGCTTGTGAAAAACCCTTTTATATGACTACAATTTTAAAGCCTTTTCAACCAAGTATTTCCAAATTCTCCTCACTTGTCTGTGAAAGCCAAAATCCATTGAGGGTTAGACAATTCAAAAATCTCTGTTCCTAGGTAAGTGTAACCAGAGCACCAAGCAGGGACAATTCCCAAAACAAGGAGCACCAAGTCCTCAGGCAGGAGTTCAGAGTCAGTTTTCACTGTAAATCATCCAGTACCACGAAGATTTGGGTTTATTTACAAGAACAAAAGGCCAGCAGTTCCTCCATACACATTCATAAACCTCCAGCCTTTTGAATTCTTGTTTATTTAATTTCTCAGGAAGCAGAAAGCCCCTCATTGCTCTAATTTGAAGGTGTGATCAGAGACTAAGTTACACTTTTAAGTGTCATTTCCAGATAATGTATTTTTGAGACAAAATGGAAAGCAGATTAATTCACCCACTCTGAGTTATCAAGTTCTGCAGCCTTCCAGTTTATCTTGCTCCAAGTCTTCATGGCTTTATTTCAGCTCTCCAGTATTTAAGAGATTTAGACTCAGTCAGTCCACCTAATAAAGTGAACTGAGGGACTGTTCAACCTGAAACAGTCATTTTCTTCTAGAAAATGTGCATTGAGCAATTATTCCTAGAAGCTGTAGTATATTCCCCATTCAGTCTGCTCAAAATCTATAAAGATTGGGTGAGGGAGAGCTCAGTTTGCATTTACATTAAAGTGATGTTCATACCAAACCCATTATAAAACAGCTCTCATGTAATTTAAATTCCAAGTCCCATCCAGAACCTGGAGCTTATCTGCATTTCAATGCTGCATTTGCTCTGACATTATGCATCATCATCTGGGAAAAGCAAAAATTCCTTGAAACAACAAACCTCTTATTCTGCAGCTTTAAATCAGGCAAGAACATCCACAGGTACAAACACAAGGTGAAGAGAGAAATTCTCATTAAATGTCCTCAAGCCCCTACACATCTCTAAGTCCCTGCTAATGGGAATAAAACCTGTGTTCCAATAAGCACTGAGCTCCTGTGGCAGTTGTTAATCAACCTGTAAATGTACACAGAGACAATTTCATCCCACCCCACAAAAACCTGTGTATTTCCTTTTATTCCTTATCCCAGCAATCAGCAACATTAAGCACAAAAACTCTGGAGATTTGCTGCCCAAAACCAGAGAAATCTGCAAAGGAATAGAACTGACTCATGAGTTCTTAGATTCTAAAAAAATAATTAGGGGCTTGGAGGTCAAACATTAAAAGTATGAAGACTGACTGCAAAACTGTTTAATTTGAACAGTTCCAATGTCTTCAAGATTTTAAGACTTGTCTGTCACCTCTCTGTATTTTAAAGAGCTTTACCTACAGGTCTACAAGAAGTAAAGGAAAAAATTAAAACACAAATAGAGGATTTTAAAAGATTTTTTAGCTTTGTTTGCAGGAGTATTCATAGAATATTTCTATGAATGCATGTTTAGACACAGAAGTTACCTCAGTATAGACTCTATATATCTCGACTCTGAGAAATAATCTTTTCCCAAAGAGTTTTTGTATTCAATCATGCTTGTATAACACTTAACAGAGAAATTCAGAGACATTTACAAAAAAATGTGTCTACCTCCCATAGAATCTATAAAACACTCTGTAAAACCACTAAGGCTTTGCTTTCCAGACACCAAA
>VZTT01054244.1:6525-24562 GCA_013400855.1 Buphagus erythrorhynchus | reverse complement strand
GTGTTTGGGGATTTTATTTGTAGGGAGAGAAATCAATTGCATCTACCTGGTTGTATTTATAGCAGCTGAACCTTCTTTGAGATTTCATTTCTCCTCTGATTTGATAAGATTGTGGCCCTTTAATAAGCTGAAGCATTCACATCCTTATGACAATCTGGCACTGGAATTGTTTGCTTTAGCACTGCAGATTGCACAAGAGACATGAAAGGTTTCGGCGTAGCTGGAAAGTCACTTTTGATGAAATCACCCATCGCTCCAGGGGCTGCATTCTTTACAATTTGTGCATACTGATGATATGTGTCTTCAGATGCGTTTTGGCAACCCTGTGCCATTTTCAGAAATCCATCTGGGACTCAGGAACAAAGCAAACACACACGAACATGAGGAAGACAGAGCTGGCACAGCTACTGGGTGGAATTTCTTTAAGGAAGCTCAATCTCTTGTTCGTTTTGCTGGCAGGAAAAGATAGGAAAATGAGTGTTCCTGTTCTCGATGAACTTTGTGATATTGTTAAATCCCTCAGACAACATATAATTCATGGCAAAGCTGTGGCAGAATTCCTTTGCACTTATCCACAGTGTGGCTCTCCCCCAAAACACAGATCTCTGCCTTCATTTCATACACAAAAATGGCCCAGATGAACAATAGCTCTAACTTTAGAGAAAAATCAGGACACTTGCCCTTATTTTTTTGTTTCAAAACTGCCAAAATTTATCATTGTTATTCCATCAGTGGAAAAAGCACATCTTTTCTTGCACTAAAACACAGAAGCAGACTCCATGCTGTGATATGGACGGGGAGGTGACTTTTGAAGAGAGTTTTCCAGGTAATGGCTTGAGCTTTGCCCTGGAAGCCCTGAAAGGGAATGCCCAAATGACAACCCCATACCTGGCAATGCCCCTCAGCACCAATGGCATCCAGCAGCCATCCCTGAGCCCAGGGCAGAATGAGAAGGTGGCACTTACTCCAGATCACCCACCTGGCCTAAATCTCCTCCATAGGTGCCCATGGATATTTGAGTTACACCAGCCATGGATGTAGCCCCCAAATTGTAATTAATACCCATCCCAGCTTTGCATTTCTTTTGGAGAAGAGCCGTGAATCACTGAAGTGGAGCCTTGCAGAGGAAATCCTCAGCCACAACAAAAAGATTTCATGCTTTATCTCCCCCTCTCAAGTGTTTTAGCAGACAGACAGAGGATTTTCCTCCCAGTGACAACAATAACTACGCTCATTGAAGAAAAATATGTGGAACAGGAAGACCTACATTCCTTGTGTGAAAAATAAGAGTGGTCTTTGCCAGCTGCATTTTTCAGGAACAACTCATCCACATGAAAAAATGGCTGCTGTGATAGTGTCCTGAACAGTGAGGCAATGGTAATGTGCTATATAACTGACAGATGGGGAAAGTAGAGGGAAGAACAAGGCTTGGTCTTTGTTTGTTCCTAATATTCCATTATTAACGTGCCTCTTGACTCACATTTGAATGACTTGCATCTTCCCCACTCCCTGCTCCCACTGCTCTGTGTAGCAACTGTGCCTTATTCCTAACTTCACCCTTCTCAGAAGTTTTATTACTTTGTGCTTAAAACTCTTCTTGAAATAAATCCTGATGTCTTGGGCTCTTCAGGGCATGGATTTGGAAAGCCTGTGCTTCAGCCATTTAGGTATAAACTTAACTTAATCTGTATGTCCCTAAATTAAATCAGTTTACCCAAGGGGTATGGCCTAAGTGCAGCTTGGTAGTGCAGACAACTCTATTGGGGTGATGATCACAATGATGATGATGATGATTATCATGATGATGATGAATTATTATTGCTATTGTTGTTGTTATTATTAGTATTACCACTATTGTTGCTGTTATTGTTACTTTTATTTTTATGGTTATTATTTTTAAAAGAGACCTCAAAAGGGGGAATAAAGAGCTAGGGAATATTTCCAAACCTGAGATTAGCTCAGCTGGTTGGAGCATGGTGCTCATAATATGAGGGTTGTGAGTTCAATCCCACTGAAGAATTGGACTCCATG
Organism: Buphagus erythrorhynchus; assembly: GCA_013400855.1. Classification (NCBI taxonomy): domain Eukaryota; kingdom Metazoa; phylum Chordata; class Aves; order Passeriformes; family Sturnidae; genus Buphagus; species Buphagus erythrorhynchus. The sequence continues at coordinate 22,531 of VZTT01054244.1, read as the reverse complement.
ATCCTCGTGGGTCCCTTCCAACTCAGAGTATTTTGTGAATCTGTGAACCTCTTCTAAATGGGAAAGAATGACATCAGCTTCACATATGAGATACGGTAGCACCCACATTTTACAAAATGGGGAATTTAAAACAAGGAGAACACAAGGAGGACACAATTCCTGCTCTCTATCTGAGCCCTGTTATCTTCAGAGCAGGAGCCCGTGGACGTTCCCCAGTTCCAGGCTCCCTGGTGGCCCCAGTGCGAGTGCTTCTCCCTCACCCACTGGGTCTGCCCAAGCCACCCACGGCCATGGCAGCAAAGGGCAGTGTCTCCTTTACACAGGGGTGCTGTGGCTCGTCCCCATCGTGACAGACCTGCAGGAAACAGGGCAGAACCCAAGGCAGAAGAGGAGACACTGCCGACGTGCGAAGGAGGAGCGGCAGCGCGGGGCTCGGACGGGGCAGAGGCTGAGCAAGAACACTCAGCTCCCTTCCAGCCATCCAAATGAATGAAGAGCACGACTGTTTGCATAAACATCAGCCAAAAGAAACCTTGGAGGCACTTAGAAGGCTACTGCTTCATACAATATAGACCATGTTTCCAAATACAAATATTACACTTGGCAGAGACGCTCCTTTGCTTCATGAGTTATGTTGCACTTTTTGTTATGTTTAAGTTTGTGCAAGAGGTATAAATAGCTGGGCTGGTATTAAATGAGCTTTTCATTTTTTTAAATTTTTTTTTTGCAAAATATCAAAATGGTCCCAGCTCTTCATGGAACAAACACACACTATATTCCTGTGCCTGAATTTTTGTTGCTAATTACAGAAAACGCCATGTAACCGAAAAACAATGTTCAAGAGCCAGACATGAAAAACACATCTTTCCTATATGAAGTCATTTTTTTCAGAAAGCTGTCTGGAGGAGGGCATCTGGAGCACCATAGAATTGACATGTGTGCATACATGCTCAGTGGCCTCACAGAACAGCAGCTCCTGCCCACGCTGCAGTGTGGAAAGCCCCATGTCCCAGCTGAGGAGAGTGAGTGAGACACAGGGACCTGGCTGGGGGTGCTGGTCACCCCCAGCAGCCCCCTTTGGCTGCTCCTGCATTTCCTGAGAGCAGAGGTAACAGGCAGTCCTGATTATGTCCTGATTATAGACACAAGATGGTTCTTTGTACTGTGCACAGCGATAATTATGGGCACAAGGCAAATCCCAAAAACCATCTCACAGCCTCTCCCAACATGAGAAGATGCTACAACCTGAAGGCCAAAAGGCACTTTTATTTATTCTTTGATAAATCTGAGTGTGCATAAACACCAGAGCACAGCAAGGCTCTCACTAGGCAAATCCCCACTGCTTTTTTGTCACCAAAATGGCAACGTCTACCTGGTTTAACCAACTCCTACGTGAATGGATAAAAGAGTTACTTTTAAAGATGGATGCAGATTGAGCTATCCAACATGGATGCAACATGAAATGACTGTCTTAGATAAACCAGAGAAGGGACTTCAAATCCTATTAGTTTAGCATAGAAAAGGGTTATCAGCTTCAGACAGCACAAAGGTCTGTCTATTCCCACTGAAGTCAATACTTATTTCCATTTTTTAAAAGCCAACTTACTAAATATTCCCAAGTTTTTTTCAAAGTGTTACAAGGCCACCAAGCCAATAGAGCAGACATCAACTGAAAATATGAGATTAGTGATTAAGATTAGTTATTAATGATCACTACTTCTGCAGCCCACAGAAAATGAATAATGCACACTGTTCAGTTGAAGAGATGTTAAAGGGAATGGCACACAAAATCCTTTGCTAAATAAAAGATATTTTGCTTGTGAGTGGACATGGGGAATGTGATTATTCAATGTGTCATGCAGGACCTTTCCATCCATTCATTCCACCTCAGCACTCAGGTGAGAGCAACCAAGGAGAGTCTCAGCTCACAAATGCTTTGAGGCTCAGATGGTGGAACAGCATCAGACCAAATGCTGCAGATTAACAGCAAAAAGTACAGGGAGAAACACAAAACCAATTTCTCCTCTAATACCTCATGGTTTTGCTGATGGCCAGACCCACTCATCAGAAGCAGAGGAGTGTGCATTGCATTATATCTTTATAAATAGCTCGTTGACTGTTCTTCTGGTTATTTCCCCTTGTACCAATGGGTACAATAGGGAAAAATATTGGTCATCACCACTGTTACAGTGGCTGATGGAACAGAACAAGAATTACTTTCAAAACCCCACAGAAATGTTAGTACTCTTAGCTCCTGACACTGCTACATTTCAGGAAGTGTCCAACCAGTGATAGTCATCCTACAGCACTGGGGCCAATCTCAGTTGAAAAGCTTCTGCTTATCTCACAATCAATGGCTCTTGAGCTCATTTTCAGTTCACATTTTTGGCTGTGAGAAGTAGCTTGTTTTCCAGCCAGCAAGATAATCCCCAGAAAACATACTTAGAAAGAGCTGAGTTAGACTCACACAGCACTGGACTCATTTTCTACAAAAACAGCATCTCCCAAAACAAAGGTGTGGGACAAAGCAAACACACTGTGAGCTAGAGAAGAGCCATTCCCTGCCTCTGCTTGCTGCCATTTCTCATTTGGAAAAAAAGTGTATTTTTAACAACACAGAATTAGTACAGGGTGGTGAGCCTTAAGCTGTCATTAGAGGCTGCCAAACGAGCCAGTGTCCCTTGTGCTGGTGAGTAAACAGGGGTGTACGAGGGCTGAACAAACAAATAAACAGAGCAGGCAGGGGTGGCTTTTTGGACTCCAGCATAGGTCAGTGGTGTGGGAGTGAAGAGAAACCCTATTTTCTCTGTGTTTTCACACCAGACTCTGGTATGGGTGCCTGGGGTCCCTGTCTGGACTGGTAAGATCAGCTCAGTTTCCTGTTTCCCTGTGGTTAAACCCATCAAAACATCGTTCCACTCATAGAGGAGCTCCTTGCAGTACAATTGAAGAAGCACAACGTGGAGGAAATTCAGCCTCTGGATGAATTAATCTGGTCAGTGAGGTTCCTTTACAAACCAGGCAGATGCCAGCCCATCAAAGCTGCAGAATGTATGGGCAGAGTTTTATACTTCTTAACATGTGTTGCTTGCATGGAGCCACATCACATCAGGAGCTGGGAACCCTCCTGTACAACCTGTGTGCATGGTCAGACAAGCCTGGGTGCATTCTACCAGTGTAAAATTGACATGCAGACCACTCTTTATGAATGGTTTGAGCTCTGTGTCTGCCCATGCCTGGTGACTTCAAACATTCTCAAATATTCTCTTCTCAGTAACTTCCCTGGGAAATCAAATGCGAACCAGACTTGTGACACCTCTCTGATGGTGGCCTTGCCAGCTGAGCTCAGACAAACTTCCCTGCATTCGTATGAAGAAATAAAAATATCATCCTTTGATTCCTTTCCCTAACCTGCCCACAAAAGCCTAGCAGAATTTCTGCTAAAATTAAAATCTTACTCATGCATAAAGGAGCAAAAGAAAGGAGGCTGAGGAAAACATGATGTACACAGACTTGGCAAACACCAGTCTTGGTTTCTGCATGGGGACTAGGACAGCCCAGCCAGAGTAAGTCCCTCTCTGGGCAATCTTACAGCTGTATTTATGGTAGTTGTGCTTCTGCTACAGGTTTTGTTTTCCCATTCACACAATATTCCACACTTTCTTACTCCATCTTCACCTTGAATCCAAAATTGTCCATTTACTTTGAAGCCTTACTTACTCAACTACCACTTTCTCTCCTTGGCTAGGATAGTCCTGTTAAGAAAAGGTAACACCTTAAACATGCTTTGACTCTGCTTTTTGTACTTACTGTGGACTGAAGAGATTAAAGTTTTCTTCTCATTTTTTTAAAGTGCAAAAGTATCATTGAGTTAAACATATCCATCAAAAGCAGTAACTGCTTTCACTTGCATATTGTTACCATAAAATCTCTCTGAATGACCTACAGAAGTTGGTCACGCATTTTTTGGTTTTTAAAGTTATGATCTCAAGGCAGAAAAAAAGAACAGTGAGCTACCAATTGTCTATTGACATTCTGAGGTTTCTCTCCCCCTGTGCTCTTGTCAAATAAAGAGGTGAAAGCAGCCCATAGCCTCCTTCCAGCTCCAAGTGTGTCCACTGCCAAGAAGTGGAGGTGGGACTCACATTCCCTCGTGTTTGCAGTGGTTGTTGCCTTTCAGAGGCTCAGTGTTTGTTTTCCAAGGGGAGGGAGTTCAGGGAGTTTCCCCCCCTGCCATGCACACACATTCCTTTGGCCATGCACTCACAGGCTGCCACCCCTGCACCTCCAGCTGATGCAGAGTGTGGAGATCCTGCCTGGGGTGGCTCCATTGGGAAGCTCTGCTGACTGACCCAGGTGAGTCTGAACTCTGTTATGCAGTGTGAAAGAAGTTTCCCTGCATAACTCACAGGAAAATTCAACCAAAAATTCAACCAAAGCCAAACACTTGCCTTCTATATCCTCCTAAACACTGTCCCTGCTTCTGCACCAGAGACATGGGCTCATTTGGGTTACTGGAGTTCAGCAGCCTGTCAAAAATTCCCAAAGTTCCTGCATTTTGCAGAGGTGGATGGTGCTGTGGAAAGCTGGGAGTGGCACAGCTGAGCCAGGGATGGGCACCCATACCCCCTGGGATGCCTGACAGCCCCTCATGTTTCCTGTCCTTCTCTCCATCCCTGGGTGCCACGTGGCTCCAAACTCCAGCATGTCCATGAGCCAGTGACATTTCTAGGGGAGAGCACACAGAGCATGAGGCAGCTGTGATTGAGCTGGTGAGGAAGTAATGATTTATATTAACATTTGAAGCAGGTCATTAAAATGACCCCCTTGCTGCAAAATCCATGCTGAGCAAGGTATTTTCTTGTAAATGATTTACCAGCAAGCTTTCCATACTTTTGCCTTGTCGGTTTTCCATAACTGAAGTCAGGCTCACTCACATTTGCCAAGCCCTGGTAGCAGCTTTGCTTAAAACTGTGAAGACATCTGATTGGGACAGCTCAGCAAAGAAGCAGAATTTGGGGCTGTTTGTGGCTCCAGGGAAGCTCTTCAAGACCCTTCCAGTACCTAAAAGGGAATTTTTTTAAAAGTTGGGGATAAACTTTACAGCAGGTCCTGTTTCAATAGGACAAAGAATCTTTTAAACTGAAAGAGGGTTGATTTAGAGTAAGTATTAGGAAGAAATTTTTTACAGTGAGGACAGTGGAACACAGACATAAGAAGCTCTGGATGCTCCATCCCTGGAAACATTTAAGGTCAGGTTGGATGGGGTTTTGAGCAACCTGATGTACTACAGAGGGGTTGGACTAGCTGGCCTTTCCAACCCAAACCATTCCATGATTCTGTGATAATGGAGCACCCCGAGCTGTTCTCCTTGGTGGGAAAACCCCAAATCCTGTTTGCACATCCTCCTCTGGGAGTGGCCATCTTCAACACAGATATGCAGAGCATCTTTTCTAGGCAGAGAAATCTGGGAAACTGAAGCAGTCGCCGCAATGTTCATATCCCACTTTTTCCATCGTGAATTAAGTTATACTCACGTCCTTCTGAGAGGCATTCATAGTCTTGCAATATCATATTATCCAATCCAAACTCCCACTGAAATCCATGGATGCAATCTATCTTGTGTTATGTCAGCTTCAGGCCAGGCTTCAGTCTCCAAAGGACAATCTCAGCTGAAGATAAACAAACAAGCTACACAGTTCTGTTTGATTTTGCCTTTTAAGTATAATTTTTCATCTGTGTAACTAGAACTGTTCCTTCACAAATGAGGCTGGATCATATTGCATGCTGCTTTTGATAGCATGAGAAACAAAATGTTTGCATTTGTTTAGCTGGCAGATTGCTTTCTCCTTTTATGGAGGGAAAAAGAGCCTCAATCAAAAAATCAGAATATTTACTCTCATCATAAAGAATACTGATTTCTGATAGTGTAAACATCTGATGCACCTTAAAGAAGAAGATCCTTATAAAGTCAAATAATAAGCATGATTAGAAGAAGATCCTTATAAAGTCAAATAATAAGCACGATTAGAGAATAAATGAATATTTAGATAAATATATAGAGAATATATAGATAAAACATGTATATTATATATATATATAAAATATAAAGAATAAAATTAATAAAGCCTCATTCTTGCTTCAAGACCAGCCACGTATGAGGTATCAATATTGAAAGCATTCAGTAGTTCACGTCAAGCAAATTCATACCTACACCACAAGTAGCTGGAAGAAGCCAACACTTCCAGGAGGGCAGATAATTTAATTTTTTTATTTTTTTAAATGCAGAGACTCATATAAACCATACAAGGAGAAGCTATTTGTTTGAGAGCATGTTTGCAGCCTTCATTTCTTTAATTGCTCCAGCTTTTGGACAATTCCAGGCGAGTGAAGCTGCCCCGGGTGATGCCAGTCTCACTCGTGCCTGCTGGAATCCGTGCAGCCCAGCCCCAGAGCCGAGCCCGGCGTGGCTGGAGCCAGCAGGGGGATGAGTGGATGTGCTGCCACTCAGCACGGGGCTCTAGAGAGCAGAAAGGAGGATGTGCTGAATTCCAGCCTGCCCGGGCTGAGCTCAGCACGGAGCGCTTTGCTCTCGGTTCTTACCCCGGGCAGGGCGGGCAGCATCGCCGCTGTGCCAGGCAGTGCCAGCTCCTGCCTTACCCCCAAAAAAACAGCCCAGCAGCCCGGGGGACAAAACTCTGCGAGGGGTTCGTGAGCAGGGACACCTCAGGCTGGTGCTGTGCCCGGCTCACACCTTCGCTCCCGACCTTGCCGGGAGCGTGTCCCTGCCTGTGGTACCCTCCTGTGGCCAGGGCTGACATAGCAGCATCCCGAACCCTGCCGCGCTCCTGCTCCCGGCGCTCCCGGCTGCAGAATCGGGGAGCGGCTGGGCTTGGAGAGGGCCTTTACAGCCCCCGGATCCAGCAAGGAGCAAGGACACCTTCCAGCACACTAGGCTGCTCGGAGCCACATCCAGCCTCACCATGAATGGGTCCAGGGATGGATGGGGAATCCATCACCCGTCCGGGCAACCCGTGCCCGTGTTCCAGCACGGGTTTCATCCGTGTGACTGCCCTGACCCGCAAAACCTCACCCCTAGAGATCACCATCCCTTGTGCTCGTCCAGAGCAACCTCCAAGCCACCCACGGCACTGCTTCCTCCCCAGCAATGCCCCCCGCGCCACCCTGGGGCTCGGTTTTGGAGCACAGCCCTCCGTGAGGATGCAGCTCCCGAGGGTCTGGAGGTGCTCTGGCACAGTCTCAGCAGCCCCTGCCTCTGCCTCTGTCCAGAGACCTTCCCATAGCTCCCAGGGATGGCTCCTGCCTCTTTTCTCTCACGATCCAGCTGCTCCCTTCCAGCTGTCTGTGTGCAAGGGCAGGACCCGGAGCTCCCCCAGCCATTCCACACCGCCAGCCGCCGCCGCTTTCTCTGCTCCCAGCAAGCGCAGCCCCTGCCAGCCCTTGGCAGGCAGCTGCTGCTGCCCCTGGAGAGGCGAGTTTGGGCTGGAAAAGCGAAATAAATGGTGTGGAGACACCGGTCCTCATCACTGCAGCGTGCTCAGCAGGCACTGGGCACTCCTGGTTTTGAAGGATGCTGAAGATGCAGGGGAGCCCAGGGATGCAGGAACTTGCCCCACTGGTTTGAGATCCCAGCAAATGGTGCCCCATGCCCCCTGTGTATCATCTCCTTCACATTCCAAGCAAAAAGGCTGTTCTTGCTGAAGGGGGGAGGAGAAGGATGATGATGTTTTTAGCCTTTTTCCGATATAACAAAGCAATGCCAACAGATGGAGCTGTGCAGAGCAGAGACCGCTGGCTTTGGCAGAGCACACGGGAAGCAGCAGCCGAGCATGGAATTCGAATTATTAAGCATAATGAGAGATGAATCATCTCCAAGCAGGAGACAAACTTTATTTACTATGCTCGAGTGAAAAATAAGTCTGTCAACAAAGCTATAGCCCAGAATGGGGGAATCCCAGGATTTCTCCATCCCTTCATGTGAGGATGCTCTGTCCCAGGAGAGAGGAAGGGCTCATCACAGCCCTTCAGCACAGGCTGGAGCCTCAAAGTCCTGAGCTGAACTCACATCATCACTCACCAGAGCCTCACATCAAAAGGATATATCGTGCAGGACTTCTTCCTTCCCCCAGCCTAATCCCAGACTTCAAAGCCTGGACACAACGGCATGGCACAGAGCTTCCACCCATCATCTCCTTGGAGTGGGATCAAAGTTCTCAGCTAAGGCCTCTTCCCTAACCCGCGGCCACAAGCACACTATGAAGACTCCACAGCTCACCAGCAAGCAGGAAAGCAGGGATGCAGGAGCAGCAGGCTGCCAGGAGGACAGAAGGAGGAAAGAGTCAACAGCAGGTGATCCTTTTTGGATTTGCAAGCACAGACAGGGAATTTGAGAGCTGCATTGTTTCATCAAGAAATAAAATCATCTTGTTTAGCTAATCTTAACTTTAAAGTCTGCTGTCAAGTTGGTGCATTTTTTTTCCTGGCAAGATGGACTGAAAGAAAATGTACGTGGTATCCTCACTGGCACAGGACTAACAAGGTCTTGCAGCCTATCTGCATGGGAGATAGAAATAAGAATATTTAAGATGAGGAGGAGATGTCAGCTCTCATTTGAAAGAATTTTTCCTTTTTGTTATTTTCAGGTAAGGACAATTAGTTGCCAGGAAGGGGAAAGGGCTTACATCTTCTTTCCAGCCACATGAAAGGTTTCAGCAAAGAAGATGCAAAGGCTTATGTGGTTTTTGGCTTACAAACCCTGTTCCAAAAAGTCACTGTACCTACTTTTATGTAATGAATAGAGGATTTTTTCATGGCAAAATTACATGAACATTATATTGGTCTTTGCAAAAGGACTGCACAAAGCAACACCTTTGATGGAGAATTTTCAGGGCAGGAAAAAAACACACACCAGAAAGTACAAGAAATAGGGATGGCTCCTTTGCCTCCTTCACCAGCTCCCCTGTTGCCAGCAGGGATGCAGTGCCTTGTTCAGGTGATGTTCAGTGTAAGACTGCCACTATATTACTGTGCAGATGATTTTTACCAGTTGTGAAAAATCTGAGAAATTAAATAGGCAAAGAAAAAAGAGGTGAAAATAAATAGAAATAAAAATTCAAAAGTTTTGCATCAGCTTAAAAGATTCTCATTTGTGAATGAAGCTGTTCTATAATCACTGGATCAAACAATGCCTGGTTTCTTCCCCATTTGTGCCAACAGAGCTCACAGCAATCTACATTTTAGCCCTAACTGGGAAAAAAATCCTGTACAAAGGCTTTTTTTGGCATGGATCCTCAAGGGACTCATCAGTCTCCTTTCAATTCAGGAACTTGATGTATTGCCTTGTTCTTTCTAGCCACACACATTTATTTCACAGGGGAAATTTAACCTTTGACCCTGTGTTAATAGTATTGAAGTGAAACAAGTGATGGTGCTGGAGAAAGAAAAAATAAAGATGAAAAGAGTAGAGTGGAGTGAACAGGACATAAAGTGGACATGAATAAAGGACATGCACATACAATCCAGGAGCACATTGACCTGAAAGAACCTGCACCTAGGATTTCTGAGTGATAGTTAGTCACACTGACTAGCCAGCCTGACCACTATTATTACTAAAAAACCTGTTAAAATGTAGTTTTTATAGTCTCTGACTTTTTTATAGGAGAGATCTCAAGCATTTTCCCAGGCAAGTTATTCTGGTGATTCTTGGCAGTGATGCAGAAGAGACAACAGCATCAGAGTGATGGACACAGAATTTAGTACTCCCAGTACCCTGAGACCAAATCACCAAACAGGAAGCATCCTGAAGACATTGTGACTTGTCTTTGGGGCAGGGCTTGGGCAAACTGAGTGGTACAACTCAGTTTGGGTGGAAAACAGAATCAACAGGTCTTGTTTTCTTCATTACCTCTGCAGGAGGGGTAAAAGGAAGGCTTTTACCACTCTGTGTGTGCCATTTGTGAGACCATCTAACATGGGCTCTTTCTGCTGCAGTGAAATGGATGAAGGATTGGAATTTGAACTAGTCTGAAGACAAAGCACAGGAGAGTGCTGAAAGCCTACCCATTTCTTCAGACACCTGAATGCATTTGGATGTCATTCTCTGCAGGGCTCATTCCTGTTGACTACCTGACCTGGGCTTGGCATCCCCACAGAAGTAAAAGCATCTTTGTTTCAAATTAATTTGTGTGACTTTAGAGATACCTAAACTGAAAATGCTTTAGCAAGGCAAAAGCAAAGGCATCTTAGTTTCAAAACTGAAAACAAGTAAAATAGAAAAGTACTGAAAGAAGAAAACAGCATTAGCTCATACCTGAATTTAAAATTCTGTCCAAGTCACACTTTGGAGAAGAGGATAATTCAGTTGCCTTCTGCCCCTCGTGTATTAAGAGTGAACTTTTTGCTGGGTTTCTGTTCATCATTTTTACTTTGATGTTTCCTTATTTTTGAGTTCTTTTGCAATTCAGGTACCTCCCTAATGCTGGTCAAGATGTTGAAACTTATCTAGGAATAACTATTCTTTTGATGTGCAAAGATGATACTCAAAATAATGAGTTTCTACCCATTAATCCTTTTCTCTGAGGAATTAATGGAATTGCAGTCATCTAATTGCAACAGTTTGCAAATCATCTATCATACAGCATTCTCTGCTGTCCCATGGCATTGTCTTTTGGTTGGATAAATTTTCTTTCTTGGACATCACATGACACATTGATACAATAAAATGGGGTTTGAAACAATATCCCTCCCCTCCACAGACCCACAATTAGTTTCAAAGGTCATCATGGCACAACACTGACCATTAATCACCTCAAGCCCCAACCTGTTCTTATCTCCCCAGAGGAGTTCACTGCCTCCAAACTTCAGAAACTGATTCTTCATCGGATCAAGAATTGTACTTCACTAGGATTGATGCCTATAAAATCAGCCACAAATTCAATTTTCTAAACACAGCAATATTTTCCCAACAAGATCCATGGTGCATTGTAGCAGTCACTTCCAGGAATGGACTGGAAGCAGTGAGAGCTACATCCAACACGAAGAGGAATCACAATGAGTGGGATGATGGGAGCAGTTCCATTTTATACCCAATTTAACATCAGCTAAAAGCAAGTCTTTCTGTCTTCCCCATCCCTTCTTCCAGCCATGCATTTCTGTGTTTCCTTTACACAGTCATGTAAGCTGCAGGACCCAAAATCATCAGCCCCCCTGGCCCAAGAGAAAATTAACCTACTAGAACAGTATTTCCTGCAAAATTTTACTATTTGGATATAGTCCTGAAGAGAATTGTAGCTGCAGATGTAATTGATACTGTGCCATCATGAGTAAAACAAACTCAACTAGGGGAAAATTAATTTAATGCATGGCTAATTAAAATAGGCTTGTATAGCAATAGATACAGGCAAACTAAAACACCACCTTCCCCCATATCCTCTTTCCCAGGCTCAGTGTTACCCTCTCATCCATAAATCCTGCACCCTCACTTGAAAGAAGGGCTTATGGGGCTGTTTCTCACTTTTTTTTTTCTCACTCCTTGCTACCCATCCTGCTCCTCACAGCCAGGTCCTTGACACCTGTCCACAGTACAATACCAGAGACAAAAGAGTTTACTCTTAGCTGCAAAAAGCAGCAGTATTTTCAAGTATGGACAATTTGATCTCAACTTTAAACCAAATCTCAAGCTGACAGGGAGCAGGGCTGGGAGATCTCCAGCATAGAATTGGATTGTGTGGCTGTTATCAGTCACAACTCACATTTTAAGGAAAAAAATTCTAAAAACTATGTTCAGTAGGATTTCTATCACATGTACAGTACATACAGAAGATGTTACAATCCAGACTGGTATTGTGGCTTATTGGCATTTACCTGGGACACAGTGGCTTGCTACAGGTGAGTTGTACCATGGGAATTCTTGCCTAAGGTTCTGCTCTGGTGGTTTGTTGTTGATACCATTCACACACATGTACCTGAAGTGAAACCTGGGCTGCAGAAATTAACATCTTTAGGAAAACTTGTAAATTATAGAATAGTGCTGAGAGCCCTTTAGCTCCTTTTAGCACAGTCACTGCTTGGCTACAGCAGATTATTTGCCCAGAGGAGTCTGTGGTTTGGCTCTTCCTCTTGGCTTGCTGAAGCCCTACACACCCAACAGATACTCCCAGATAATCCAAAAAATAAGTATGAGTCATCAAAACATCTCACACCACCTCATTTCTGAAGCCTCCAGTATTGGCATTAAGGGACTTGTAAATTTTGAGTCCTCTAAGATAAATACCTCCAAGGATGACATCCTGGCTCCACTGAAGCTGATGGCTGAGCTCCAAGTGACCTCACTGGGGACAGGATCTCACCTCAGACACTTGCCTTCATGTGATCCTTCCTGAGGATCATTTCCCTTTGAAAGGCTTTTTGTTTCAGAAAGATGAGCTTAGCTGGTCTGTATCTCTATATTTGCAGCAATCCAACCTTATCACTGAAACCTTGGAGGTAAGGGAGGATATCATGGTTTAGGCACAAGGCCAAGGGAAAGCAGGTCTCACTGTACCTGCTGCTCATGCTAACACATTTATTTGCTTCATTAGGCACACAGGAGTGGGTAACAAGACACATTCGTTGTGTTTAAATCACTGTCAAGTGATGCTAATGGTCTTCATGGGGATTTAAGCCCCAGGTTATGTGGAATGTGCACAATCTAATCAGTGTAACTGTAGAATCTAAAACAATAAAAGCCATTGTACAAGTCCTCCTTATCTCCGTGTTATCTCCCAGTGGAGTGAATAATCAAGCACAGGGCTCTTACAGCAGCAAAACTTCCCACAAGCTTTCCTCTAAAAAATGAGCATAAAGAAAAGAGGTAAGTTTTATCAATCAGTAATGCTGTCTTTAGACCCACAAGCTTCCATATAAAATCTCAATTTCCTGCAAGTTACAGGTTCTCAGCATTTCTTGGCAGATCTGGCCTCTGGTATGAGGCAGTGGCCCTTTCCCAACCCTCCTGCAAGGAACATAGAAAACCTCTGCTGCACTCCACGAAGGCTAAAAGCCACAGAAATTCTGTGTTTGTCTTCACTTTGCTGTAAACCAAAACAAGCCTTTCATGTGAAAACCAAGTCAAAGGGAGCAGTTCATACTTTGTCTCTTCAAATATCCCTTGGAAGACAAGATCTAATAGTATGTGAAGGATAGATCAGTTCTTTGAAAACCCAGGTTTCTTGGTTACTATCTCTTATTCTTTTTTTCCTTCAAAATAATTCTGTTTTCCCTCTTCTACTTTCCATTGATTTCTGCTCTCCCCTGTTGGCAAATTTATTCTGTATACTCTGCTAACAAGAGCCTTCATTTCCCTACCCAGTTACAGTATAAACTTTCCCTTCAACTCTTCAATTCTCTCCTAAACCTTCTCCCATCCACCAAGGTGACCTGAAAACCAGGTTCTTTGCCTAAGTCATATTTTATTATGAAAAAGTGACTCTCTACTAAGAGGATGGGATGTCAGCCACCCAGAATTACACTGATCCCAATTCTGTTAGAGTAGCAAACCTTCTGAGAATGAAGAGATGGTGTTATTTGCACATACAACACTATAAAAACTGGCCATGCAATTCAGGGTCTTTCAACAGATAAATCCTACTACTACTGAATGACAGAACTCTTGATATATCTCACTGACTCCAAGCAAATAACTCACATGACAAGTGGAAGAAAAAGAAATCATTAAATTGCAAGCCTTCATTTTAACAAGCACATAATTACATACTTGAGAGCTTCCCATCTAATCCTGCATCATTCTGCTCAAAACTGGCTTACAAAGACTGTCCAGTTGCACAATTACCACATACCACTGGGAAATACTGTACCTGTAATGTCATAACCATCAATTCCTTTGGCAACTTTTTCTATATTCTGCTTTTAATTCATATTTTAAGTAACAATAGCAATTACCCCGAGCTTGCTAGTAACCCTAGATTTATTACCAGCTTTGCCTTCTTTTAGGCTTCCTTCCTTTCACAGCACCTTCTATATTGTCCTTTACAGGTGAATGGCTGCAGTTCTCCTAAATCAGGTCCTCTCCTCCCTCCACCTCATTCAAATCTCTCATATGCCACAGCATTTACAGGTTAATTTACAAGCAGAAAAGCATAGTCTTCATATGTACAGAATATAAAAACTGTACAGAGTTTTTATGTCAAAAAACCCAAACCAACCAAAAAAGCCCAACAAAAAAATGAAAAAACAAAAACTCTGCAACTGGAATTCAAACCTCCTCTTACGTTTTTTTAGTGTTATCAGCCTGTCTTCCATAACTTGCTCAGTTGGAGCCCTTTGAAAATCACTCATTGCAGGCTCATGCTGCAAAGGAACAGGAGCAAAGCAAGACAAAAAAATGGGTTATGTGTCAGGTTGGTTTAGCCTATTAGAAACTTTAAGCAAGAAAATTTCTTATGGCTGAAGACTGAACAGGACTACCCTGGCACCAACCCATCAGCTACAAAATCCTCTAGGACACTTAATTGTGTGTTTGAGTATAAAATCGACAGTATTCAAATTTTATCTCTATGTATTTCACTTGCTCACCCTTCCTTTATAATTCCAGCAGCTATTGCTGTCAGCTGTGTCATTTCCTCTTGGACTGTATCTGCTCACACCAGTGGCAATGGTTACTCACCACACACAGGGCTTACAGTGTCCCTCCTCACCATTTACACTTCATAAGCCTCTTTTAAGCTCAAAATAGAACTAACAGCACAATGAGACCCATAATTAGTGTAAGACATTTCATTGGTTTAAGTGGGAGTTTGATGGGAAATTCTGCTCCTGTCAGTCTTCACAATTACTGACATCAAAATTCATACATGCTAAGACATGAGTTTTCTTCTCATACATAGCTTAGGTAGAAAACTCTGCACCAAAAAGAAGAAAAAAAATTGATTAGGGTATTTTACAGACACAAAAGTAAAGTAAAAATAAACCACAAAAATGCTATGCTGGAATCCAAACCTCCAAGAAGAGAGATTAGGCAAGTAGAGGGAAGAAACAATTTATCAATTTACATTTTACAAGGCATTCTGCCATGCTTATGGCATGAAAGAGTGAATTGATGCCAAAATTTCTATGATGTCAGTACAGAAAAGCACTTTTAGAATAAAAGCAGGCTAACACTGTTCCTTTAGCTTTTCTAATAACAAGGCCATTTTCAAATTTGGGTATGTACAAACCCATATACATCATCTTCAATTTTTCACTCACTACACAGTGAAGGGTCCACATAAAAATGTAATCATTAAGCATGTCAGAGCAGTTCTAAGGGCTGTGACAACACAGCTTCTGCTGCATCATTTCTAGTCCTTCACTTCCTCAGACCATGAGTGTACCACTGAGGATCCAACCTCAAGTGTTGTATTTCAACACAAACTATTTCAAGACAGGTACATTCTACACTGCTGTTGTGCAATTTGGAAAGCTGCTGTTTTATATTACTTAGAGAACTGTAGTGAAATATCTTCAACTATAGGGCTACACTGAGGTCACAATTTAAAAAAACACACACAGATGACAGTATCTCAATGTATGCTGTAATATAATAGCGAAAATGAACTCAGGCTATTTAAAAAATTTTATTCTTTTCCATGAAAGATTGATACTACAATCAATATAACCATTTTATCAGTCAAGTATGTCTGTTATAGGCAGGCACAACATTACAAAACAGGCAAGTACAATGCCTGATTAAGCGAATACAGTCTGAATATCTATTCATCCACTATTTCTGAAAACAGAATTATCAAATATCCACCAGGGAAAAAGATGAACTATTTTAGTTTCTCTTTGGCATACTTATCAGGACAATGAATCAATTACAAAAGTCTTCTATTGCTGCCAGTGCTGTGAAGGAAAAAGGACTGAGTGGAAGGTTGCATGTCAGAACTCACTTTTAGGACTTGGGCAACCTGGCTCACATATCCAAAGTGGTGACAAATGACAGTTCAGC
>VZTT01054237.1:586-12698 GCA_013400855.1 Buphagus erythrorhynchus | reverse complement strand
CACACTCACAGAGACAGACATGCAGTTTGGCACAACAGTAACTCTTCCAAAAGGACCTTCCTCAGACAATTTCCACAAAGGAAATGCAAATTCCCTAGGTAGTTTTTTTCANGTGTAAGAGCAAATTATGTCCTGTCTGAAAGAGGATATTTAGGGTGAAGGGAGTGTCAGTGCCTCAAGGAAGTTCTGCACACAGAGAAGTTCATTTATCACAGAAAGCATGTACATAGGCTTTCAGGGCATAAAGGGCAAATACATTTCACAACAGCATTGTACAGTATCTCAGTGAATTACCAGCATTACCTGTGCAAGCGTTCTGGGTTTCTGCAAGGCTCAGTTCCACTGAAAAAAGTATAATTTATCCAAGAGCAGAAAAAAACTTCATATATCCACACTACCTTTTGAAAAACAGTTTCTCGGATACAGGAATTCTGTGTAAAATTAGCCCAGAAATCTGTTCAGATTCTAACTGTGCAGAAATGTCTCAAGTGAAAATACTTTAAATAGTCAGTAGTGACTAAAAACAGCAGACTGGAGTAAAGGGGAAAGAACATCACAAAATACATGTATGACTGAGCTATGAATGGAAGCAAAAACAGTGCCAGTGAACTACGCTGCACCGAAAAAGCTGAAAACCAAACACATTACTGAAAATCCTCACTATGGAAGAGTCCCCACAGTAGAAGGAAGAACCCTTACCTGTAAAATAGCTTCAAATATGCTGTTAATCATCACATACTCCAGGATGGTGTTCTGGCTAATGTTATCTGTCACCTGAGTACAAACAGAAGTTTTAAAATCTCATCTGAAACCTTCACCAATGCTGTAGCTGCCTTTGACACACATTGGGAACAGGAGAGTTCTGCTCCCAGATGGACATATTCATCCAGAATCTCACACTTAGCAAGTCAAGGTTTGACTAGCAATAGAGCTAGACATGAAGTAAAAGAAATCTGCCTCTCAGCCCTCTCTCTGCCAAGAAGCACCAGCCACGGATGAAGAGCTCCCCCATTCCTCCACACGTTGGTATTTTACACAGCTGCATGAATGACAACAGCCATTAGCTGTTGCAGGCTCTACACAGGAGGCAGAGAATGAAAAACAGCACACATATGCTCCACTGAGAACCTTCCCATCATGCAGAGGACAATGAAGAGCTCCATCACTCTCAATTATCTCTAATCACAGTCAAAATAGTTCACAGCTGACCATCTCCAAAAGCTGATAAATGGCCATTTATTACAACTTCCTCATTCTTCACATCCTCACCACTCTGGTCTACTCCACACTTTCTGTCTTTCCTCAACCCTTCTCCCTTTCTTTCCATTTATCTGAAACTTCTTAAATATCTTTTTCCTTAAAAAAACCCACACCTGTGAATCCAGTTAATACTTCCTCCTGAGCATCTGCTAGTCTGCATTGGCATCACGGTCAGAGTCATCATGCATATTCTGGACTGACCCTTGTTCTCATTCACAATTTCTTTCCCCTTCTTAAGCTTCACACTGCAGCATTCTGCTCAAGTTTTGAAACAGTTCCATCCCTCAGATGTGGCTCATATAAGCCCTGAAATACAGCTGTTAATTACTTACTGTCACCAAGCACAGAAGTAGCTTCAGACACAAGCTTTTGAGGCTTTCAGAACCTTCTGCACAGAGGAGGGAGTCCAAGCTCTCCATCAGGTTCTAAAGAACAACAGTCACATTATTTAAAAGTAGTATTTTAAATTACTTGAAATGTTTTTTATAAAAAGCTTTCTGGAAGATTCAAGTAGCAAAGTACCAATATAAAGCCATGTTATTCCAGGATCAATAATTGAACCACTACTACTGCTACACAGGTCATATTCATACTATTGCTTTTCAACACTGTTTTGTGTTAACTACAGTTTAATGACAACTGGTATAACATCATGATCATTTTCCTTGAGTTTTCTCTAGATTCAGCAGCACATCTCCAATTAACAATACATATATAAAAGTTATGATTAAAAATCTGATAGGCAAATTACTACTTAATGTTTTCTCCAAATGTACTACAGTTTGTATACAGAAGAAAAATTGCTACTCTTGTAGAGAGATGAAAGATACAATAAGAATTCAGCTTTATCACTGGTTACTTTGTCATTTCCCAAACTCAGCATTTTTACAGTGAAGAGCATCAAGTAAGTTTAAAACAGTACATGTGCTGATGGAGTGAGAACACAGGGTGTGACTCTCAGATAAAGAACAAGATGTGAGGTTCAATACTAGGTGGTAATCACCTGTGACAGTCTTTTCTGGCTTTAAGGTTTCTCAACAGCAGTGACTACACCTTGTGGAACTAAAGGAAAAGAACATGCTCTGCTATATTACTAACCAACCCAGGGACCCCAAATGTCTGTGCTACTGGCAGGTACAGAACTTCAGGAGAGCTATTTTTAATAACTGGCTCAAATATTTCCCTCTAAAGCTGCTGCCTGGTAGACACACCCATCTACAACTCACTGCCCTTGCAACACAGCTGCTGTGCAAACTGCTCCTCTACACTGCCAGGGCCTCACCTTCATACATAGCTCTGCCTTGTCAAAACCCACAAGCATGTTGATGATGTCAAACCCAGAAGTGGATTTGTTCTTCTGATGGACACCCCGAATTAATGCACACAAAGTCTGCAAAGGGAAAAAACAAAAGGTGAGATGTAAGGCAACACCTCCAACTCAATAGCAAAACCCACAGCGTGATCCTCCCCTAGCACTGGCAGATACTGCAATTAATACTGCCAGCCTGGAAGCCATTTTGTCTGACCTCTCCTCCAGCTCTGTCATTTCTAAAAGGGATCTTGGATGCAGAAAATTAAGAAAAATTGGAGAAGAATATTATTTGTCTGTATTTTTCTTGTTTGAGCACAAATTTCTGTTTGGTTACCACACTGCTATACCAACTTGGACCAATAAACTGTGTCTTTGTCAAAAACAAGAACCAACCTTCCCACCAAAAAAAAAGTCTCCAAGTCTATTAGGCAGCTTAATTACTGCTTCATTCCAAGTTCTTGAAGATACACAGGTATCAGCACACTATGTTTCCAGCAGACTCTCTGGAAAATTTGGGCAGCAAATTACTCATATGTCCTAAGAGAGGGAAATGTCTGGGGTGAGTTTTGTCACCAGGCACCTCTCAGGCCTGTGAAGAAGGGAATAAGGAGGAATACAACCACTGCCATTTTAGATTCCAGGTTAAATTCACCAGTGAGAGGTAATTAGTTTCAGATGTAAAGGTGGAGACAAAACAGACCTGATGGAATTAGCAGACCTCTAGAACCTCTAAAAGCAAAAAGTTAAGGCAGACATCCTTTTTTTGATTACTGTCAGACACTGGGCTAAACAAACCTTAGCTCACCATGCTGATTCTCAAAAAAAAGGATTGCTTAAGTAAGTTTTGGCTTCAGGATCACTTTCCACACTAAGATAGTCTGATTAAGGGAATGCTCTCCCAATCTGAGCTCCAGGATGTGTTACCTGGGTCCTATTTACATGCACTTGGCCCTAAGTTCTTCCAAGAGTCTGGATACAAGTTTAAAAATTCAGGGCTGGTCTAAGCTGTCAATGTAGCTATAAATACAATTTTAGTAGCACTCTTTCAAACTAATTCTAAAAGTAACAATAAAACAATGCAAGATTGTACATCAGAGATGCAAATATTCTGTTTTAAATCAGCTTTTCCCAGCTCACTGCTGGGAAAAAGTGTCTCCTACAGATGACTTCCTCAAACCTGAGTTTCACATCCTGTACTCCTAAAGCAGAAATGCATCCTGCATACTCCTAAAGCAAATTAACTCACCAAACTGTGAGAATTAGCTTGTGAACTAGTAACATCAAATATCGAGACTGAGGAGGGACTGTGGAGACACCCACACAAGATATGGAACAGCAGAGCTTTGCTAAGGAACAACCTGCACAAAAATGGCTATGAATTCTGAGAGATAATTCTTCACAGCTTCCAATTAAGAAGCATCCAGGTGAAGCAATTTCCTGCGTAAATTTCATACTGACTTCTCCAGAGCTTTATTTCTTTTTTGACCCACATAGAAATTGAAAAAGGCAGCTGAATTGAGGGAGAAGAGGTGAAAGTAAAACACAAAGCTACACAGCCTAAGTACTTTTGAAACCTCAAACTGACAGCCTGCAATGTGAACAAGTCTCTTTGTCTCCTCACTGCCATCCACTTCATCCTCCATCATCAGATCCTCTTGAATTCTGAAACCATCTACTGCTCTGCCAAGAGTAAAGAGACTATGAATGTTTGAAACCTCCACAGACAACAAGCAGCAAATGCTCTGTAGACATCAGTTCTTCTCAGTAGCAAAGAAACGAGCAAAAGGTGCTTGATACCAGCAACATATATTTATGGCTTCATAGAAGCAGAAAGACAGCATTCCCTGTGTCCCAGCATGGTACCTGTAATGCATTCACCACTCTGATTGGGTGCTCCTCACCCAGGGCCTGGATGCAGTGCTGAAACAAGCAGTTGATGTTATCTTTTATCTTCATTAATTCTTCCCCATCCAGAGCCTCCAGCTTGCCTTCTAGATACTCCAGGTTGACCTGTCAGGTTAACAAGCAGTTCATGCACATTATACCATCACCTACACCTCGGAAACAAAGTCCTTGCACTGAGAGTCTGCCACTTTGTAGGAAGAACAGCAATAGGATGTTCACATTCTGTTACCTTCATGAGAAATAGCTCCTCCCAAAACCTAGGGTTGCACTTACTGGGGTCCTCTGTCTGAAAGAAAAAGGAACAGGCATGAGGGCAAAGCAATCATTCAGGCAGAATTTAAAGAAAGTCTTTATCGTGGGTAGCTCAGAGTCAGCATCACCTGCTGGATGGCCAAGAGGTCTCAAAGTGCATAATTCTGGCTACAGAGATTCCAAAAAAAAAGAAGGACCAACAGAAGCAGCTCTCAATTGGGACGCCTCTGTTTATTTTCTGAATTGTTATTTGAGAAATATTGGGAATGCCATGACTTCCCATATGGTACCATCTTTCCAGATGGTACAGTTCTGGTAAGCAACAGGACAAGGAGACGTTTTGGAAGAGAGCAGAACACAGTTCTGCAGGACAGTAGGAGAGCCTGGACCATGTGCCTACACTGTGCAGGCCTTGCCTTGAGGAAAGAAATCCACTGAAAAAAACCTCTCAGCACAAACTAAACCAAGAAAATTTAACACAACACTTTAGGAAAAAGAGATGCTCAACTCCTTACCGTGAAAATTTCATCATACATCAACACCACTTTCTCTTTCAATGGCTTCTTGGAGGCTGAAGATTTCCGGAGCAGCCCACCTTTCTTCTCTGTTTGCGCCATACTGTATACCCTGAAGGTAAGAACAGACAAAAAAGCTCAGAAAACTTGAACTTTTCTTCAAGGCATATCTGACCTGCATCAACCATGAAAGACCTTTTCACTGCACTGAAATACTAACAGTCTCTCACAAGCTGTAAGTAGGGGCATTTATAACTATACCAGATAAGAAATCAGATCAAAGGACCCATCTAGTTCTATATCTCATTTCAAAGACATGCAAAAGTCCATACACAGGCAGAAACAGAATAAGCTCCTTATGGATAAATTTTCTTAATTCTTCTCTATTAGAAACTGATTCATTATCCAGACCAATGCAGTTTACATATAGAAAAGTATGTATTTTTTAATCTCACTGGAGGAATTGTGATACTTAGTATCAAACAGGTACACAGACTTTTTGATGCTGGTCAAGCCTCAAAGGCATCTGGTGACAAGAAGCTCCTGAAACTATTTCAAAGTCTTCTCTTATGTGTTTAATCTGCTGCCTACCAAAGCACTTCAAATTATGCTTTTGTACTCTGAGGTGGCATCCAACACTAGGAAAGCCTCCATAAAGTACTCCTGCAACCCTTGTTCACACCTGCCTCTACACCTTAGCATTCTTATCTGGGCCAGCTGCTCTGCAAATCAAGCCAGAGAGGAACCCCAGCCTCAAAAGCATCCCATGTGATTCAGTTTTGGGAGGAGGATAAAAGACAGAGGACAAATTTTACAGAGATTTTTTTTTTTTAATCAGATGAATTTCATGATCCATTTAACAGCAAAGGGTTTTCTAAAAATGCAAAGATGTTTTACTATCATTATTTGTTGTCTTGCAGATTATACTAGTAAAAAAAAAAAAAAGGAGTATCCTTATTACAAAATGAGCCATTACACCAAGTAATGCGGTCCTGAGCCTTCTGTGAGGGACACCCCACTGCAGGGGCTGAGTCAGGACACACAACTTGTCACATATTCTCAACCTCATGTGTGATGCCACCAAGTGCAGCACTACTCTGACCTTGCAAATACACATTTATCTGCAATCACAGATTTTCCTGGCAAGCATCACAGCTTTAGCACTGTTCTAACCTCCTCCATCACTGCAGCATGTCAGAAGTACTTAGCAGAAAGGGAATGCCATCCCTTCTCATATCCTTGAGCTCCTAGCATTTCTCCCATATCTCCAAATGTAATTACACACATGGCATTACAACAGCATACCACACACAGAGGCTTGACTTAAGTCATGCTCCAGAAAAACATGGGCAGGCTCTTGTGGTAGTTGCACTCAACCATAAATTATGCATAGAGAGGCAGGCTCACCCTTGGAATCTAGGACCACAGAGCTGGCAGCCGTGGAGATAGCTTTGGATGTAGCCTCAATCCCAGACTGCCTGAACCCCCTCCCACAACCACAGCAGGTTTAGATCTGTCTTTCCCTCAAAGACCAAGTTCCATCAACTACTGAATATCAGTACCAGATCTCCTTTACATTCTTTCCACTACAGACAATTTTTACTGACTTATAACTATGTTCTCAACTAGGACTCTCAGGCTTCCAGAGTCAGTTATTCAAACATCCATCCCTTTAGCCATAAATCTTGGTTCTAAGTGGCAGAAAAACATTTTTAGGCCTGGAAAAACAATGCTGCTGCAAAAGACCCTACCTCAGGTGCAAAGGGAAGGAGCTTTGCTGGGATGGGAAAGGGTAGGACAAAGAGCAGCAGATCTCACACCTGAAAAGCTAACATTGACATAGGCAGAGAGGTGTTGTCTTCCCACTAGAAAGGGAACCAGCTGGCTGGTTATGGGCTGGGGTGAGAATGGAAAGAGCCCTGGGACACACTAACAGAAGAAAGCTTAGCAACTCCTGCACCATAACCTTCTGAAAAGACCAAAATTATTTCTGTAGCCTAGTAGGTCTATGTATCCAACTAAGATGGAAGAAGGTTTCCAACCAATAAACAAAAAAAGAAAACATGATTCAATCATCTTGATAGCTTCTCTTTTAAAGATTCTGCATTATTTTTAAACTGTCAAGGGAAATAAGACATTATTCTAATTAGAAACATAACTAGAAACACTGAGAAATCTATTAAAAACCAAATGAAGAGTGATGTCACTTTTAGCCTAGGAATACAAACCTTGGGTAAGATCACACAAAACAGTTTTCCTACTAGAATTGTAAGTTTCTGAACCTAAAACAGCTGCCAGCCCCAGCATACAAACACATCCATCAGTGTGCTTCTAATTGAATTACAGCTAACGAATCCCAGTGTCAAAACTAATAAACTAACTCTCAGTGCTTCTAGGTCAGCGTTCTCACATCAAATGTGTACGTGAATGGGAGGGGATCAATAAGCTCTGCTTAGCTCCTGGATTTTCAGAGCTGCATTTTAACCCTCTTCCTACATTTCCAGAAAGACAGAAAAATCGAAATACCTCAAGACATAAAGGGTCTTGAAGGCACCAGAAGGATTGCATGAGCATGTGAAAATTCTAGTCTCTGTTAAAATGGGTCTGAGGATTCACATTCTCTCAACCAAAGCTGCACAGAGCATATACAAAGACAACTGCTAGAGGCAAGGATTAAATAATGTTCTTGTTTATAAGTTGCTGTTCTACAAATGAGCATATGGAGGAGCAAGGAGAGAAACATAAACCTTGCCTTTCATACCAATGCTTTATTAGACTGTGTTTGTTTCATGACCTACGATGATCAGGTCATACAAATGGCTTTTTCTTTTCACTTTATGCAATTACATTTTTTAGATGTCATAAAGACAAACAGAAAACTGCATTTTGCTAATGGAGACCTTCCAGGCAGCTGCAGAAAACAACAGTTAAATGCACAAAACATTTATAAATAAGTTGTAGAGGTGTCAAATTATCATGATGCCTTGACAGCTTATGAAAACAACTACACTGATGATAATTACCAATTTTCCTTTAAACATCACATTTAAAAAGCATCAATGCATTTTCCACATTTTAGGTTCAAATGGATAATTTATTCTGTCAATAGGTCATTCCCATTAACACATGCTGCTAAGTGAATCCTGCTGTATTCACAGGAGAACTGCCCCTCAGGGCCAAGAGAAGCACACGCATGGGGATTATTAGAACAACAAATACTTTGCTGTGCAGCAGAAGATCCAAGATGCTTCATCTGGAACTAAAAGAAAACTTGACAGAGCACGAGTCAAAAAAGCTCAAAGGCAGGAAGATAAAAGCCATGGCAGACAAGTTCAGGCAGACTCTTGCTTTATCTCTCATCAACCCCAGGATCAGCTGATCCAGCCAGGAAGAGATGAGCACATCCAACCATCCACCTCCTTTCTGTTTCATTCCAGAACTAATAACAGAGATTCCAACCAAACATATGACATTCCAGTGAACACAGCTCTGTTAGCTTTTTGTTAGAGTAGCCACAGGGAAAATAAACCTGGTATTTTGAGTCTGAGATTTACTCAGACTTGTGTACACTGAAAACTGCAACACAACACTACACGTTGCCACTCAGCTCCTGTACAGACTTATTAGCATTCCATAGACCATCTTTTAATAGCAAAAATACTGTCAAGAGGATAACACTAATGCACATCTACACCATAATGACATCCAGATCCAAATCTGTAACTTGTGTAATCTTGCATGCAGCCCATCAAGCACAGCACTTTGCTTTCAACTGCCTTGGCTAACAAACCTGAAAGTTTTCAAGATTATAAATGCACGTACACAACCCCCACATGCAACCAAACATGAATAAGTGTATTTTATTCAGTGTGGACCCTTCACAAAATATACTGTAACACTTCTTGGCTAGACAAAAAGAATACAGATGATGCAAAATTATATTTTCACATACAACTTACTTGGAAAACCATTTATTCACTACCTGGAAAAGGCTGTGCAAATGATGTGATCTGTATTAGTTTGTTACTGCCAAAGCCCTGAATCTCAATCCATTTTATAAAGACTCTGAATAAGTGCTGAGATACTTCTGCTTTTAGAATCCAATGTCCCTTGACTTGCCAGAGCCATTAAGATTGGACTCACCTGTTCAATCACTTCAAAGCCAGCAATTGTCTCCTCCCTCCTTGAGTGTAGGCACCTGGGACTCAGTGATCATGCTTTGCCTTTCAAGGTGTTCTGCAGGTACATCACTCAAGGTTACAGGAAAATTGTTCAAAAACTGCCTCCATCATGCAAGAGGCGGGATAAACCCGTCTGAAAGTTAACACACAGCTAATGTGTTTTAAGCTAAGTACTCATTAAATTCTTCAGTGAAGTACCAGGAAAAACTTGCACTTAATCCATGTGATGAATCTGCAGAGCAAATACTGGACCTGAACAACAGGCAGTTACAACACAGCACTCATCCATCGCTGGAAGCAACAGACAACCTGCACCCAGCACAAGAATTTATAAATCCCAGTGCATAGGCAGTGCCTGGACCCAGTTCCAGCTCCTCTGTTAAAAACCACCAGGACCACCCATCAGCAGCCCACTACTGAAAACAAAGAGAGCAAGAACACATAGGGCTAGATTTTGTCAAGGCTTTAGCAACCATCATGGCCAAGTTTCTGCCATAAGCCCCTTTGCAGCTTATTGTCCCCACAAACTCTTGCATTGGCAGTTACAGCTTGTGCAAGTACATTCACACTGTTTTTATATTACATCCATTGTTCACAATTTCATTTGGATATTGTCTATTGGAATAAAAACTGCTCAAATTGCACTTTCCTCTACAACTGTAAGGTGCTCAACTCACCAACAAGGGAAATAGTAACATAGCATACAAGCTTTGGATCCATGCTGCAGAATTTTCAGGTGCCTTCAGGCAGTATGTAATGTGAAACATATTCTGAGGGCAGGCTGATGACCAAATCCCATAGAGATGCTACTTCTTTTTCTGCAGTACAAAGCAACAACCCCCAGCACAGTGGCAGTACATATATTTTTATTAGAAATTCCTTCTGTCCCACTCAGAGCAGTATATGTGCTTCTACATAGTACAATCTAAAGTTACACCACTTCTGACCTATTTCTTCCCCCTTGAAAAATGGGAAAAGCAGCTTCCTAATGCCAGCACAGCCACATGCTACCTCCCATTGCACCTGCTTTAGCAATGATATAAAAAAGTAACATTTGAGCTACAATTTTAACACTTCATCCATAATTGCATTTAATTTCTATCTGTCCAGTTAAAATAACACCCAATCCATCAACTTCACACCACCAGCTAGCTATGCTTCCCGTCAAGTCCATCCAGACAAGCACTGCATGCTTCCACTAGCATCTGTTCACACCATTTTCATACAAGGTAATCGTTTCCTTCCACCACACTTTCCCTCTGTATTCCTGGCTACCACGACCAGCTCTCCCATGTCAGAAAATGACTTTGGGTTTTCAATTTTTGAGCCCTTTAGAACCCATCCCACATAGTTACCATGAAATATTCTGCACTGCCTTTAGACTCCCACCTAAAAGCTCATATCACTTGCAGACTTTTTCAAATGCTTTCCTTCTGAAAAAAAACACTCTCCCTGTAACCTTCCCCTGCCCTTTTCCCATGGCTTCAGCTGGTGGTGTGGATCGAAGGCCCATGCTGAATACAGTGCAGCTGCATGACCTCGGCTCTGACTTCTGAGGTAGCTGCTATGTTCTAAAAAGCTGCACAGTAAAGTCATGCCAAGATAAGAAAGGTGGAGCTGCAGAGTAGGTAACATTTTTGAAATAGAGACCATCAGCAGCACAAGTACTCGGGAGTTAAAATGCAAGCATGAAAAGGTGTAAGTTAAAAAAAAAATTAAAAACAAAAAACCCTCAAAAATAGGGAGCCAGAATATAGCAAGTCAGCAACTCTGAGCAGCAGAGGCTGACCCTTCCCCTCCTAAGGGATGTCTGCATGACTGCCTGGTGTGTTAGCAGGGGGAGGGAGCAGATGAATGCTTAGCCCAGAAGCTCACTGTTCCTTTTGTGCACGCTAGCCAATAACTGTTTAAGATTTTTACACTATATATACCCTGCCCACAGTATCTCTTTGCACACAGCAAAGTGCCATAAATTACACAGTGGATCAACATATTATTACTGGAAAGCCAAACTGCTGTCCTTTCCTCCCCTCGAAATTCCTCTTCTGCATTTTTGTCACACTTCCTACTAGAGTTCAAACAGCTGGTGAACTGCAATCACCACGTATCGCAGTAATTCAAATTATCTCACTGCTTTGCATATTCCACCCACCTGCTCACCCTAACTGGCTCTCATCATACATTCAGATTACAGTCTCTGCTGAGGAGCAAACTTTGTTATAGCGACATACGCAACAGGGTTTGACCGAGGCCGCAGCTTGCTCATGCAGCAAGTGCCTCTGCCTTCAGCATAATAAATACTGCAAGCTCCCACTGCTTTACCACTGTTTGCTGTCCCCCTTTGCTTTGCCCATGCAAGTGTTCGGACAAGGGTGAGGTAAACCAGACAACTGGAATGATCAGCGAATTGTTCTTTTCCTAGGAGTTATCTGGACCCCAAACCAGCCGGCAGCCGGGGGACGGCGCGGCCCACGAGCAGCCCAAGGGCTGGGCTGCGGCAGGCCCCGAGGCCTCCTCGGGGCCGGCACCGGGGCACGCACCCGGGCACCGCGGCGTTACCGCCGGGAGATGAGCGGCACCTCCCGCTGCACCGCACAGGCTGCGTGCGGCCGCTCCCGCAGCTAACCGGGGCGGGCAGCGAGCGGCCCTGGCACGGGGTGCCGGTCCCCGGCGAGGCCCCTCGCGGC
>VZTT01054236.1:39388-49862 GCA_013400855.1 Buphagus erythrorhynchus | reverse complement strand
CCCGTGTCCCCCCTCTGCCCCGTGTCCCCCACCTCCCCTCGCCCCACCGCAGGGTCACTGTCACCACGGGCAGGAATTCTGTGTGCGGGGCTGCTCTGTCTCCTCCTCTAGGAGCCTGCCCTCAGCCGCAGCCGCCTTTGGCTGCCTCCCCCGATCTCCCGCAGGGAGGAACCGGGGTCTCCTGCCGCTGCAGAGGCTTAATTGACTCGCAGGATCACTAATTTCTGCTCCTGGAGGTAAGTCCCTGTTGCCAGCCCGTTTTCCTCTCTTTCCCCCGGTTCCCACACCCCTCTCCCGTCTGTGTCTGTCTCCCATCCTCTCTCCAGTGCCATCCATCACCCTTTTCCCCTGAGGAGGGTCTGCACCCAGGAAGCTGAGTCAGCGTTCTGCCGCCCCAGCGCCGCTGACCCCGCTGCGATCCCGGCTGCTCCCGCCCTCCGGCTCCGCGGCGCGGGGGACAGGGAGGAACAATGGCACTGCCGGAGCGCTCCACCATTGCTGGGCTCGGGGAGGCAGGGAGCGGCTGGGGGGAGGAAGGGAGGGACAGAGGCAGAGCAGAGCCCCGTCCTGCCCTGCCCGGCGAGGGGAGCAGCCGGAGGGCAGGAGGTGCCCGGTCCCCACCGGCTCCTGGAGCAGCGAGACCCGCACGCCGGGGAAGGGGAGGGGGAGAGGGTGGGTGTGATGGGGGCTGTTGCTCCAACCTGATCGAGTCCATTTGCCAGTTCACCACTCGCATCACTTCCGGAGCAGTCCTCAGTTTCTGCTGCAGAGTGAGATTTTTTTTTTTTTTTTCCCTCTCTCTCCTTTTCCCTCCCTCCCCATCTGGATGCTGGGAACTTGAAGCCTCCTCCCTTTATTGCAGCAGGATCTGCCCCATCCTTGCCTCAACTTTGCGCTGCATCAAAGAGAGAGAGCGAGCTACAGGCTGGGGATGGGGACAGGGGACCTGCCGGGCACAGCCCTTCGCAGTTGATGTTGCCGCATCTCTAGGACCCAGATCCGTCTCTTTCCTCTCGCTTTCCTCTTTCCCCCCCACCTCTTCTCTCCGTGCGTGTGTGTGTGTGTGTGTGCAGGATCCTCCTGGTTACCGCTGTTGTTATTCCCCCTGAGCAGGCAGACCACCCCAGCCATGGCTGAGAGGAAGCAGAACGGGCGGCAGGGCGAGGAAGAAGAAGTGCCAGCCTTCTTCAAAAACCTGGGCTCGGGCAGTCCCAAGCCCCGGCAGAAATTCTGTGGCATGTTCTGCCCTGTGGAAGGCTCCCTGGAGAACAAGACCATCGACTTCGACTCGCTCTCGGTGGGCCGCGGATGTAACAAAGTGGTGGCAAAGCAGAAGGATGTTGCCCACCTGAGCCCGGATGCTCCGTCCGTCTATTCCAAGCAGAGCGGGAAGGGAGGGGAACCATCTGTTGAATTCGGGAGAAAGGTGGAGATCAGGAGTGCCACGGGGAAGGAGGCGCTGCAGAACCTGAATGACAAGGTGGGTGCACATATATAGAGATATATTAATATATATATATTGTGTGTGGTGAGCTCGAGCACGCGATAGGCTGCGGAGAGGACGGATCCTCTCCACCTGCAGCCGCTGGCTTTTATGTCCCTGCATCCCTATGGCAGCCCCAGCCTTCCCCTGGGCACAGCATCTCTGGCAGAGCCTCCCCTCCAGAGCTCGTTCGCTGTCCCTGAGCTCTCTGCAGCTCTGCGAGAGAGGGGCACAAGAAGAAAGAAGATTCCCCCATCCCTGCACCCACAAACACCCCGCCCTGCCCTCCTGCCTGGGCAGAAACAGCGACTTTTTTGTTTCTTAGGCGATTCCCCCAGCACGAAGGTAGGGAAATGCCCCACCCAGACAGGGAATGCAGCTCACGGAACAGAAACGTGATTGTGAGCAAAGAGCATCAATGAGCCTCCACCTACCGGGATCAAATCCCTGCGGGCTTCTTCCAGGGGGACTCCGGGGTGACCCCTGGGAGCTGCATTTCGCTGCCAGATTTCAGCAGGGCTGCTGGCTACAGTGGGAATTTTTGACTCGGGAAGATCTGGGACTTTCACAGGAATGTGGCATCCTCGTAGCAACCCAGAACTCCTCCCAAGATTTTAAGACTGCTGCAGATACTTCTCATTCTCTGGATTTGTCAGGGTGTAATAAAGCCCATCCTCTTCCAGAGGCAAAACCCGCTGAACCCATAGATCTGCCTGACCATGCCCATCTGCTTTCCTCAATAGATCGATTTAAACCAGCTTTACTCAGCTGTGAAATGCTCAGTGCACACTTCTGACAATGCTGGCAGAGGCTGGAAGAGCAGAAATGAATGAATGAATGAATGAAGCACCCAGCAGCAGCCTGCTAAACTCCTGGCATAGGGCAGGAGTTTCTCTCAGTAGTCTCCCCGTGGGTACAGAGCAGCCTTGGATGTGCCTTCTGGTTTTTAATTCTGATATGGATTGTGTATGCTGGGCCTGCAATTCACAGTATGGGCTTGTTCACCACTTCCTCCTGCTTTCAGGAACATGAAGTATTACCGGAGGTAATAGAAAAATACAAATTAATAAAATGTATTAGTTATAAAATATAAACTAGAGACTTATCCTCCCCAAATCAGCCCCTGCTGCAGTGACCTAGGGGCTCCATCCAGCCATATTTCCACATGTGAACACTGCTGTTACAAAGAGCTCACAAAGGCAGGCTCAGATTTTCAGAATTCCCACACACCAGCCCCAGTGAGGAGGAGCATGTGCTCCACGCTGCTCCAAACCTGATTTTCCAAACCCAAACAAAAATTTTGCCACTACAGATGCCTGAGTTTTGCCCTGATCATGCTGGAGTCTCTATTAATGGAGTAACTTTCCATGATTAATTAGTCTTGTTGGACAAATCAAGGTGCATTTCAATTATAAAGGGCTTTTCCATCTTGGGGAGTCAAAGGTGCTGCAATTCATGACATTTTAAGAGCTAATTTTAATTGTCCTGTGGGACATAAGTATAAGCAGGATATACATTAACTCTGAAAAGATAAATTATTTTCTGATTAAATGGTACCAGTATAATAAAAATTTAAGTACAACAGTGTGCAAAATCAGAATCCACTGAGAATATTAATAATTTTTAAGCGTGTTTTTTGTTCTATTTTTAAAGGTTATTGTCTAAATGTTAACTGAAGGGATGAAATAATGGGATGGTACAAAACATTTGTGTTGTTTCTCATTAGCTTTATTTAACACTGATGCCAATGGACTGTGTTGTGGGGGGTGGTGAGCATTGGGTGAGTGCAGTCTCTTGGGATAAATGTCATGCTATGGATTGGAAATTTATTGCAGGAATGTTTTAGCTTTGGTTTTCCAACTGACTGCACCCATAGCTTGAATCAATGGTTAAATCCTCAGCAAGTAAAATTGGCTTTATGGGTTTAAAACCCAGTCATCCTTTCTGTCACTTATAGAAAGATCTTGTCTTAATCCCCCTTGAAATAGTTAAGAAAGCAACATGGACAAGCTATTTTTTATATTTTTCTCTGAAGTCTCAGCTGTCAAGAGAATAAAAAAGGGGATGTAATTATTCCACATTAAATTACAATATATTGTTCTGCGGGGCAAGATAAGGGCAATCAGATCTCTCTGTGTCTGTCCTGCCTGGGACATTCTGTAGCCATCCATTATGAACTGCCCCTGGGCTGTGCTGCCTCATAATTCAGGGTTAAGATCATCTGGAGGCACCAGGAAGGCTCAGCCTCAGTTCCAGCAGCTCCATCTCTGGTGGCCAATTCAACAGGTCTGCAGCTCAGCTCGGAGCCAAGCTCTGCTGCTTGCAGCTGCCAGGCCTTGGAGAGCTGACTGTGCTTCTGTTTCCCATCTGAACTTTCTCATTTTCCCTGCCTGGGCTGTTCCTGTTCCTGGAGCTGCTGGTTCAGTGGCTGGGTGCTGACCCCAACACTGGGGTGTGCCAAGAACATCATCCTCAGATGTGGGGTTCCTTAAATGAGGCAAGAGGTCCTTGGCCTGGCTCTCAGGAGCTGCTGTGCACCTGCAAGATCATTTTCTGCAGTGGGATTTACCCACAGGATGGTCCAGTTTGGAAAAGCTGTCCATGACCATCAGGTCTGACCTGTGCCAAATCTTGTCCCACCTTCTCCCCATCGCAGAGCTCTGAGTGTCACCTCCAGGAGTTCCTTGGACACCTCCATGGACAGGGACTCCAAACTCCCCTGGGCAGTTCCAATCCCTGACCACCCTTTCCATGGAGAAATTCCTGCTGGTGTGCACCCTGAGCTCCCCTGAGGCCGTTCCCTCTCCTCCTGTCCCTGTTCCCTGGGATAAGATCCCAAATCCCCCCGGCTGTCCTCTCCTGTCAGGGAGTTGTGCAGAGCCACAAGGTCCCTCCTGAGCCTCCTTTTCTCCAGGCTGAGCTCCTTCCCAGCGCCCTCAGCCTCTCCTGGGGCTCCAGCCCCTTCCCCAGCTCCATTGCCCAAAGCTTTGCTTTCTCTGGTCGA
The DNA here is from genome assembly GCA_013400855.1 of Buphagus erythrorhynchus. Taxonomy (NCBI): domain Eukaryota; kingdom Metazoa; phylum Chordata; class Aves; order Passeriformes; family Sturnidae; genus Buphagus; species Buphagus erythrorhynchus. The sequence continues at coordinate 45,375 of VZTT01054236.1, read as the reverse complement.
TGCAGAAGCTGGAAAGTTCCTGGTCCCAGAGCAGGGAGAGCTGGAATGGCATCCCAGGGAAATATTCCCCTTTTCCTTACATGACCAGTTTTGAGACTACTCATCTGGGCTTTGAAAAACTTTGGCCATTGATAGATTGAGCTGGGTCATTTCTCCTAGTGTACTTCTCAGATTTCCTGTATCTATTGCTATTTCTTTTGTCTTTCTCACCTGTTGACATTTTTTGGTCAGTATTTCATTTTTGAAACAGTAGTTTAGGGAATATCTATAGAGAAAAGCAAGGTTTAATTGCAAGAGAGAGCACAAGGGCTTTAATCTGGTTTGCAGGGAGAGCCTGAGTTCAACACCAGTACAGGACCTGGGATCCCAGATCTCTCTTCATTTGCCATCTTCTTGTTGCTCCAGTGGTTCAGGTTTTTCCCCTGTGCACCTTTACATTCCTTTCTTGCCTCCCTTAAAGCAGTTCCTGGCCCTTTGGGAAGCACAGAGCACTGAGTGTAAACTGCTCGTCTAAACCAACAAAGCCCATTGGAACAAATAACAACAATGAATAAACAGGCAGTAGGAAAATGTCTTTATTTTAGAATTGATAGGAGAGAAGTCGCTTGCAAAACACTGTCCTGAAGCTTACAACATGTCTGGACTTTTTCCTAAAACCTCAAAGCTCTCAGGATCATGGTTGTTCATTCCTGGAGAGAAATAATGAATAACAGGATGTTGTTAAGAGCTCAAATAATCACAGACTCTGGAACATTAATGGAACTGTTGTCTAAAACAAAGGAGCTGTTCCAGACAGCTGGAAATGCAGCCCTGAGTTTAATTTGTTGCAATGCCTGCAATTTTGCTAGCCTTGTTTTGACAATCATTGCTTGCAAAATAATCATAAGGGAGGATGACATGCATGTTCTTCCAATGGGTCAGGATGGTTTGTGGGGAAAAAAACTAACAGTGAGGAGCAAAATGCCAAAGTCCTCTCAACTTCTTCTCAAAGCCACAGTTCTGCACTGCTGCTGTTCCATTCCTCCAATGGGTGTCTTGTGGAGTGGTTTTATTTGCAAAATTTACCAATATCACACTTTCATGCAGGAATGAGCAGAGGGTTTGGATACAGGGCCAATGTATTATTTGGGCTAAAGATTTAATGGGAAAAATTAAACACTTGGAGCCAGATCTCCCTGCTCAGCTTGGAGCTGATACAGGTTTTATCCCTAGGGGTAAATGCAATTTGTGGCACGTGGGAGTGGCAGTTTGGTGTGCCACCCTTGTGCCACCACCCTGGGCATCATTTAACAGACCCCATCTGGTTTTACTGGGTGCTGAGCAGTCATTTAGTGTCTGCCTGAGATTTTCTACCTGCAGGGCTGTGTCTGACTCCCTGTGTCACCCATCTGTCTGGTGGCACATCAAATCTGGGAGTATTTCCTGGGGTGTTGTTGTAAAGTCGGGAAATGACATTGCAAACAAAGTTCAGGTGAGGTTGGGGTGTGTGTCCTCATGAACTCTCTTAGGTGATAAAACAACAGCATTTGGGAGCAGAAAACCACAAAAACTCAAACCTCTTTGCACTTCTGTGTGATTATCAATGTCCTGCTCAGTGCTCACCTCCCAGAGAGCAGGAGTGAATCTCAGAGGGAGAGAATAGAGGCCAAAATTCCATTTTTTTCCCTGAGTCATGATCATCCTGCAGCTCAGAGGAAGGCAAAGCTGGCTGGCACAAGCAGGGACAGCAGTGGCTCAGAGCCTGCTGCTTTGCCCTGTAGGTTTTTGGGGAAGGAGAAGGGATTTTAATGGTAAAAAACTGTACAGTCACTGAAAACAGCCCCTAGCCATGGCTCCCATGGGCCTGGAGGTGCCAGAAGGTGAAAGGGAGAGGCAGTGACAGCGAGGCCTGAATGTCCCATGCCTTTGCTCCAGAAATTCTGCATTTAGCTGTAGTGCAGGTCAGGCAGGATGTGGCTGTGAGCAGTTTGGAGAGAACAGCACATTTTTTTCTGACAGAGCAATCCCTGTCTAGACCCCTGAAGAGAGCCTGGCTCATTCCTGGGTACATGATGGGGAATGAACTCTGCTGGGATTGTTTAAGGACAATTCACATCATGGTGCTCAGGACATTTCCTCTAAGAAACATACTCCAACACTAACAGCCTTCTTAAAATGCTATTTTTGAGCCTACTGAAGCGTTCTCTGGATATTGAAAGAAAGAAAATCAATTGGAAGGTTAATTTTAATTTGCAGATCGAATGTACATTTTGAGTGACCTGCTTGTGTGGTTAGAAAGTGAATCTTATCCTCACAAAATATGAGTCTGTATGCAAAACAAATCAGGCTGTTTCTCTGAGAAGCTGTCTGATTTTTACCTCCTCATAGTAACATGTTTGACCCCCATGGTCATTTCTAAGCCATGACTCCTAATTTTAGTTTTCTCCTGCAAGATAATAAAACAAGAGATTCCCGTTGTCAAGTACAACTTCCCTCAATAATTTAATTTACAGTGATTAATAAAGGACAGTTCTTTCATCATCTTTTGGGAAGGACAGATGTAACTCCTCCTGCCATGTATCAACCTGGATTTAACCCTCCCTACCCCTTCTAGGATGCAGGAGGTTCTGGATCTTGGGAGCAGAAAATTCCTCCAGAGAGGAAAACTTTAAAATCATTGAGAGTGAGAGCTGATGCAACAATTGGCATTGGCAGGATCATGACAGAATATCAGGGCCTGATGGGTGAGCTCCTGAAAGCTCTTTTGGCCCAGTTTATTTAAATCCATCTCCGATCCCTCTTTTCATCAAGCTTTTAAATGGATATTTCCATTTGCAGGTTTTTTAATTTCATGGCAAAATGCCATTGTGGACACACCTTTAAGTGTTTAGGAGTAGGAGCAATTTGGGTGTTGCTGAAATTCTGTGGGCTTTGTTGCCATTACACTAAAATTCCACAGAAGAAGAAACTCCTTTTAATACTTCTTTTCCCACCCATCCAGTGACTCCACAGTGGGAATAAAATTCTTTTCCAAGCCCTTTATGGTATTTCACAGAAACTGTGAGTTAAGATTCAGAGTTGATGTAAATTGATTTCCACTGATGCCTGTGCTGATTTATTCCAGCATAGATTTATTTTGATGATTTTAGCATAGATTAACACTGCACAAAGATTCTCATATTCCTGTGCCATTTTCCCGTTTAGGCTTTGCAGGATATAAATTTAGGCATATGTATGTTCCTTTAACATGAAATAAGTTTTTGCTGCCAAGAGCCTCACAAGAAGTGCTGCAGCACTGAGCAGAAAGGGCTGATGATGGTCCTGGCCAATATTTCCCCAAATATCTGAAGCCTGAGGATGGGTCAGGGACACTCCTGTCCTTCCTTTTATTAGCATTGATTAGGCAGTACTCAATGGTGTGACATCTTTAATTTTAGCCTGTTCAGCCCCCTGTGTGCATTAATTAGACCTGTGGCAGACAAAGTGCATCAGCATTATCCAGAAATCCCATCACTTCCCACAATATCCTAGCACTGCTGTAGCAGCCCTGCCAGGATTTAAGGACAAAGTTAAATTCTCTTCTTTTAACAAAGGACCTAAATCCTGCCCCTGGTGTTTCATAAATAGTTACTATTCTTCATTTAACTTGTGGGGGAATTGATGCAGAAACTAGATTTACCAGAGGAATTCCTCAGAGAATCATGGAATGGTTTGGGTTGGAAAGAACCTTAAAGCTCACCCAGTTCCCAGCCCCTGCCATGGGCAGGGACATCTTCCACTGGATGATTGCTCCAGATTGCTCCAAGCTGGATCAGAACCAACCAAAAAGATGCACCTCAGTAATTCCAGGCTGTTCCCCACTTGTTCTCATCCCAACATTGCCCATTAGCTCTTCTCCTCCCCTCCCGACCACCTCCCCTCATGTGAGATTATACAACAGGCAATTTCCACTCCTCACCTTTGTTTAGCAAGGCTGAATAAGCCAGTTTGCAACTACAGTAATTTTAAAATTACGTATTTTGACAATCTTCTAGCTCATTGCTAAAAGCAAAGAAAATTGGGGCATGCTGGTGTGGTGTGATGGAGCTAAGGGACATGCTTGGGAGCTCAAATCTGGTCCTAAATCATGGAAGTTTTTAAAATTTGGTGCTGCATAGATGTTGCATCTTCAACAACTGTGGTTTTCCAGCCCTTAAATCTCTGAATTTATTTCATTCTGTACTACTTAGATTCTTGCAACAAGCTGATGAGAAAGACAAGCTGAGTATCACTTGAAGATTGGTTATTGCTTTCTGACCCTAGTCACTGCTTGATACAACTTATGGAATATATGATTATGGAATATTCAGTGTTCAAGAACTCCTGCTCTGAATTAAGCCCTTGTGCAGTAGGAAGCCTTTTTAAAATAAAATAAAAAAAAGAATTGAAATGGGTGTGTTTGGGCAGCTGAGATGGGCTCTAGGTGTGTTGGTGACCCCACTGCCCAAGGCCTGGGTGCCAGCTCCCAACCTTGGGCAGTGTGTGATTCCTCTCTGCTACCTGCAAAAAAAAGGCGTGGAAGCATTCAGATATGAAACTGAGGAGGAAAACGAGCATCAAAGAAAAGAAAAAAAAAAGGAACAGTTGCACTGTCTAAATTTAGAGACCTGATGTAGAGTCTTGCTGCCATGTTCTGAGCAAAAATATGCTAAGGTTTCAAAACTTCTTCAAGCACACATCAGAGGCTTAGGATAACTCATTCAGGGTTGTCTATTTTAATCATTAAATCAAAATAAACCCTACAGGCAGACAAATTAATATTTTTGTCACTGTCATAATGAACCACATTTTCATTTGTTGCTAATTGGATATTAACTGATTGACATATCAGCTCTTTAAGTGTCGTGTGATATTGGATATTAACTGATTGACACATAAGCTCTTTAAGTGCTGTGTTATATTGGATATTAACTGATTGACATATCAGCTCTTTAAGTGTTGTGTGACATCCCACCTATACCCAGGAAAAACTTCACTGTTTTCCTTAGAGCTTCCTGTGAAGAAATGAACATAAAAGGCCCTGATAGGAGTATGTTTGAACAGATGTTGTCTTTATAATGATTTATTGCTCTCCTAGACCAAAGGTTTCATTTCTTACTGGCTGTGTTTGTGTGTGTAGAGATCACAATTCAGGGGCAGGCAAAGATGCAGTTTGTGTGATGTGAAATTCATCACGAGTGAGGGAAGAAGGTAAGTCTTTGATCATTAATTATCAGTTATAACCTTCAAGCAGGAGTGAATTTGTGGCGTTGAGCTCTCCAAAAAGTGTGTTGTGCCTTACCCCAGCACAGCTGATGTCAGAGGAACCTGCCTGGCCACGGATCCCACCTCCCTTCCCTGCACTGGGACAAGTGCACTGTAACAACGAGGAGATATTTATGCCATTTAATGCATTTCTTTCCTTGAAGTACCAGCTTATGGAGTTCAGGGAATGAGAAATTTGACTCCAAGTGTGACTGAAACATGGAACACGGAGTTGGCAGCACTGAAGTAGTAAGGAATGGCCCGAGGGACGGAGAGGATGCCCACGCCCGGGTGCGTAGCTCTGAGCCCACATTTCCCTGGCACTAAAGCTCCAGGTTAGTGACCACAGATGTCTGGGGGGGGTTGGATCCGGGCTGGATTTTCTGGACGAGGTGTGGGAGAAGGCAGACTGGGAAAACAAAGAGTCAGGAGCGGCTTGAAATCGTCGTTTCCCTCCCCAAATTTGCTAGTTGGGAGCGCCAGGAAGGGTGGGGTAGGACAAGGAAGATCGAAAGCAGCGAGTTCCCCACCGAGCATCCTCTGCTCTTGATGAGGGGGGGTCTGCAGCCCCAGGAATGGGGGAGTCATTCCCGCTGCTCCCGGGATGGGATGCAGCCTCAGCAGGGAATGCATGGGGGTGTCCATAAACCCGGGAATAGCAGGGGATGGATGGGGGTGTCCATACACCCGGGAATAGCAGGGGATGGAGAGGGGGATCCATAAAC
>VZTT01054236.1:0-37240 GCA_013400855.1 Buphagus erythrorhynchus | reverse complement strand
CAGCGCTGCGCTGGCCCCGGCGGCACCGCGGGGAGCAGCGGGCGGGGGGCTCGGCACCGTCGGGGTGTGCCCGGGGAGGGGTCCCTGCCCTCGGGGTGTGCCCGGGGAGGGGTCCCTGCCCTCGGAGGGGCTCTCCCTGCCCTCGGAGGGGCTCTCCCTGCCCCCGGGCTGTGCCTGGGAGGGGCTCGGTGCCTGCCCGGGGGGCTCCATCCCTGCCCGCCCGCCCAAGGGCGGCTCCGGGCGGGGGGATCAGCTCCAGACCCCGATCCCCGCCGGCTTGGCGCTGGGGATTTTCCAGGATCGCCTTTTTTTATTCTTTTTTTTTTCGGTTTTTTTTTCGCCGGGAAGCTTCTGGCAAGGCGCAGGTTTCGGTGCGATCCTGGGGGAGCAGGAAAGGAGCCGTTATATAAAGCCATCCCTCGGTCTCCTTGTTGTGGGAGCCGATTTAGGGCAGGTATTGCAGATCCAAGGGTACCAACTTTGGGTTACGTAAGATATCCTCGACTAACGGGCTGCTGGAGCCGCTTATTTTTTTGGACACAGGAGTTTTTAATCCTTGGCAGCGGTTCCTCACCTTCCCCATGGACACACCCTTCCCTGTCCTCCTTCCTCATCCTCGGGGGCAGGAAAAGGAGCTCTGAGACGGGGCTTCGACGTGTCGGGTTTGGGCAGGAGTCGCTGGATTGTACAATTTAAATGCTTAAGGAAGGCAGGAGTTGTGCAAAATGGTTCTTGATAAATGGAGCATCCTTCTTTTTTTAAATTATTTTTTTCTGCGGAGGGGAGTCAGCTTCCCTCTGAGAGTCCAGTGGTAAAGAGTTGGAAAAGCTGCCTCTGTTTAAAGGGCAATGGAGGTTCCTGCTGAATCCCTGTCACGGGCCAGGAGTAGCATGACGCATTTTTCTTCTGGCTGAACGCTCTGATTTATGTTCTGTGCACCCAGTCCTCCTGCAAAGGGGTAGCAAAAATCAGATTCTGCTCCTGTTCGCTGTTGTGCAAACCTGGGATTATCAACCGAGGCTAACGCTGGAAAAAGGAGGATAATGGAAGTGTGTCTGCCCTGCTTTTGCTGCTGAACAGACACAGATTTGGTGGCAGGCCCTCGCAGGGATGCGAGCTGCGTGTGCTTTTGTCTCCAAGGTGGCTGAGATGAGCAGGAGGATTCATCCTGATCTCAGAGCCCTCTCAAGAGCCCAGCAGCAGCCCTGGTTACTGCCAAAAGCATCATTAAAATGCTCCAGGCTGCCTTTTTGTGGCCACTTTACATCTATTTTTTCCCTTCTTCCCTAATTGATGCCCAGTGTGTGAGGGCTTGAGCTATTGGTGACATCCCTGGCCAGGCTTTCCCATTTTAATGGCACAAGGAGCCTGCACTGGAGGTGGGCATCAACACTGCAGTGTTTCTGGAAATGGTAAACATGTAGGACAGTTTGTTGGAGAGGCTGGTATTGAAAGACAAGTGGGTTTTTCACACCCCACATTAATTCACTCAGGCTTATTGGCATTTGCAGCAGCTCCTAAATTTAACTTTTGGGGGTTTCATTGTATTTGAAGTCGGTGGCGTTATCCAGGGGAACTCTCCATTGCAGCAGGAGAAGGAGGGAGGAGGAGAAAAGGAGGGAGGTGGACTTAACATCTCCTGGATGTTAAACAGTTATAGAAAAGATGGATATAATGGTAAAAATCAGTATCTGATGTAATTCATGGAGCCCTTTTGGTGTTAAAAGAGCCGTGTCATTTGAGAATTGGGTGCTCCAATAATAGAGCTCCTGAGCTTTATTATGAGGAATTTGGGAAAATGCCTGATTGTTCCTTCTGTTCGACCAGTGGGGTTGGCACCTCAAAATCAGGGCCCTGAGCACCCCTGTTACTGCTTTATATGTATTTTTCTATTAGTATGTAAATATATTTTTCTACAAGTCCAGATTTTGATTTCCCCAGCCTTTGGCTGTGCTGGGATCACTTTGTTCTCTTCCAAAGGTGTTTTTGTGAGGAGGGGAAAAGGAATCTGAGTAAGTACAAGCACGGATCTGAGGGCCAAAGGTGTGGTTTAAACCAAAGATTCACAGCATGTATGTGCTTTGTTTAAATATTCATCTGCTGTAAAAATGCATCTGTGATGTGGGGAATGAAGGAACCAGGTGGATGTAGCAGCCACTTCTAACTGTCCTCCCCATCAGGAGCTCTGCAGTGGGTTTCACTCTTGTTTATGACTACTGCAAAAAAAAAAAACCCAACCAAAAACCAACATTTGTTTTTGACCTAAAATCTTGCAGAAGCAAGCTGTAACCTAGGCTGGGATAAAATCACACTACCTGATAGCTGCCTTTTTATAATTACCTTCCTATTCCTGCCAAACTGTCTTCTAATTTCAGCAAATTTTAATAACCATTTTTTATATCCTTCCCTTAACCCTCATTTGCTAAATACATGCACACTTCCATCTGGTTCTGCAGTGGTGCTCTTGATCCACTGCATCGAAGCATCACTGAATTGGACCAAAGGAGTTTGTTTGTGTTGTGTAACCCCTGGCAACAGACTTTTGGGCCATTTCCCTGACAGCAGTTGACTCAACGTTGAGCCAAGCAGTGACTCCACTGTGTGGGTGCATATAGGAAATTCTGTGTACAACCAAGGCAGAAAAAAATCAGAGATGTGGTTCTAACACATCCCTCCAAGTGTTATTTGCTGCTGCTGCTGCAGGTGATGGTGGCAGCTTTAGGTAGGAGTGAAGCTGCCAGAGTAGACAACCACTGGAACACACCTCTTTCATCATTCTGATTTTTTTTTTTTTTTTATTTTGATCATCAATGATGAAAGGCCTTGCAGATGAAATAAAGAATTTTATCTTTACAGTTGAAAGTGCAGCAGTTGACTGGTGTTTTGATGTGTGCTGGTGAATAATGCAGAGGTTGTTGCTTTCCCTCCTCTTTCATCTCTGGAGTGACACTGCAGACTGTCAGCTCTCCCACTGAATAATTGTGTCTTGTGTTGTGCTTCTTCTGTTGTAGAGCGATCGTCTTTTGATCAAAGGTGGTAAAATAGTTAATGACGACCAGTCCTTCTATGCAGACATTTACATGGAGGATGGGTTGATAAAGTAAGTGAAGCCTCATGGTGGGGTTGGGGATGTACAGAAATGCACTGCAGCTTGCCTGGAATGGCTTAATCTCAGACAGCTCTATTAAATTGCAGTGAAAAATGAATGTTTCCACATCTATCCTGGTGTTTAATGAAGCAGCTTTAAAAGCTGGGTGTTGAATAAATAAACAACTGGGCCCAAACCCTGCTGGCTCCAAGGAGGTACTTACATGTGCTTAATTTTAGCCATGTGAGCAGCCCCATGCTGAGATGACACATGTGTTTGAAGTTATCTGTGCTGTAAAGTTTCACTGAGTTATGACTTCAGATATTTTGAATCCAGAGTTCAGCATCCTAACACAGTTAATTCTCTTTTAGGCTTGGAGGCTGGACTTAGGTGACCTCTGGAAGTCTCTTGCAGTGCTGACTTCTCTGGGTCTGTGATGCAAGGATCACTCCAACCCCCTTCAAGTAAAAAAAGGAGCCTGTAGTGGAAGAGGTTCTGACCTCTTTCTGTATTTTCAGGCCTGAAACATGTGTTCCTGGCACAATAAATGTGTTACAGATTTCTTTGGAAAATTACTCCTAGGAAAAAATGGACAAGCCAGAGGTTACAAACAAGGAATTTTCCAGTTCTGGCTAAACAGCCAGCACATATGCTTTTTTAATCAAGGTTAAAAGTTAAAGGAGCCAGCCAGAGACAGCTAATTAATTGCATCCACTACTGCACTGCTCAAAAATAGGTCTGTGAAAAGCTGGACTGGAGAGACCTCTGAGGGTCTCACCAGGAATTTGGTAGCCAATATCTGCTTGAATTTATGTTTGTGTAGGGACTCTCTAATACTTACACATGAGAGGAAGGTAGAAAATACAGAAGCAAAAATTTTTCCAGTGCTCCCAAACCAATGGTAACATTGAAATTATTGTTAGAGAGCTGGAATCAAGTGTTGAGCTGCTGCTTAAAAAAGCCCAGCCCCAGTAAAGCTGTGCTTGGTGCAGTGATCATCCATGACCTGCACAGCCCCTATCAGAGGGGCTCCTTCTTTTCCTTTCTTTAATGTTGCCCCAAAGTCCTGAAGGAATTGCACACTTCACTCACCATTATGCAGCTGCTTCCACGGGAAGAATAAATCCCCCTCAGCCCTGTGTGTGCTGCTGATCCTGTGCCCTGCTTTATATGGAACAGGGCAGCAGCAGCTGGGCTAAGTAGCACAGGGGTGTTTGTTTACAGGCTGCTCACCTGGGTGTGCCTGACCTGCTCCTCAAAACCTCTCTCCCCAGGCAAATAGGGGAGAACCTGATCGTGCCAGGGGGAGTGAAAACCATCGAGGCCCACGGCAGGATGGTGATTCCTGGAGGGATCGATGTCCACACCCGCTTCCAGATGCCAGAACAAGGAATGACATCTGCTGATGATTTCTTCCAAGGGACCAAGGCTGCACTGGCTGGGGGCACCACCATGATCAGTAAGTGCCTGCTTTCCTCTTCCAGCAAAGCTGGGCTTTTCTCTTTCTCAGATAAGAGCAGGAGCTGTGGGAGTCACCTTGTTCTGGAGCAGTGAGTGTGATGTCTGGCCAGGTTGCTGGGAAAAGCTTGTGGGAATAGGGGTGGAAAAGCAGGACCCCAGGATTTCCCCATCTTGCAGTTGTCACTCATTTCATTTGTCTTCCCTTGCTGGGGGTGTGACTTCAGCAGGTTTTTGGGTTTGCTCCTGCTGGAGCCAGTGTCACTGTGACCTCTGGCTCCAGAGTGAGGAGCAGATCCCCCACATTCCTGTGCCTTGGTCCCTTGTCTGTGGAGAGATACCTGTTGTATTTCTCACACCCACGAGCCTGATGCCAGTGTTTGGTGTGTCTTTGAAAACTGGGCCACTTATTCAGGATCTGCTTTAGCCACCAGGATTTCTGTTAACATAGCTCTGTTTGTGCTCATCTCCTCCTTTGGAGAAAGAGAGGAATTGTGAAGTGAAAATACCTCAAAACAGACAGACAGACTGACTGCTGTGCTGGCAGCAGGATTAGACACTCTTGGTGTTCCCTTGTGCCTGTGCAATGCCTCAGGAATGAATTGCAGGCTATCTGTCCCTGCTTATGTTGGCCAGGGATCTTAAAACTCCACAAGCAATTCATAACCTTGTAACCTTGTTTGAGCCAGAGGAAAAAACCAAACCCCTCTGTTGTAGGGCAGCTGATCAGGTGTAAAAATCTACCACAGTGTCCCAGGCTCTGTTGCTGCATGTGGGAATGAGGGATAAAGGTGTGAAGTGATCCAAAATCTGAGCATCTCCCAGTCTTTGATGTACTCTCAGGTGCTGCCATTCCACAGGAGGAGAGTTCAGGTACAGAGGAATAAAAGAAGCTGGTTCAGATCAGGTGTTAGTGTCTATTGTCCAGTCCATGAGTAGAAAGAGATCTTAGGCACAGGCAGGAACCAAATAAACTCTGCTCAGATCAAACCAAGCTCTGTGTGGGCTGGAACATCCTCATCTCCCAGAGCTTGGCTGGGAGCAGTCCTTGATCCCTGGCCTGGTGGGTGGACAACAACTGATTGACAGGAGGCTGGAAGTAGGTCTTGGTCTGATGCTTCAAAGAAATAATCTTCAAATAACCTGGGAAATAATTTTTCATAACATTATCACTTCAGAGTGTGAGGTTTGTGTCTGAAGATAACCTCACCTACCCAGGGGATGTGGCTGTGGGTGGTCCCTTTGTGCACACTAATACCCAGTTCTCCTTCAAATCTTGGCTGTCAGTTTAAATCAATAGCACTGAAATGGTTTTTTATTTTCAGCCTCAGTTCATTGACTTTGGTTGGTTTTTAGGAGTACACCTGGTTCACACTTGAATTACTGTTTTGTTCTTCCTTGTTAAGTTGAATTAGATCCAAATAACATTCTCTGTCATCTGCATGTGACCTTTCAGCAGCACTATTCCCCTCAGTGGCACTTTCTGAAAGTAGAAATTGGTTTGGCAAATTCTTTTTGGAATAGCCCTTTACTTTGCTTGCCTAATTTTACCTCTGCAGAGCCTCCTGCTTCAGAAATCTTTTATGTGTGTCAATATTTATTGCTTCTATTGACTGTAGTACCTGAATATCTCACTGATGGTAATATAACACTTTTCTGAGTTGGGGAGGTGGGAGGAGAATACCTCATTTTACAATTTCTCCTTCCACAGCTGTGAAAATGAGCATAATTTGGATTATGACCATGGGCAAACCATTTAGAGGAGGCTGGTGATTAAACTTGGCCATCCTGAGTATCTCAGATTAAGACACCAAAATACAAAATCATCTCTGAACAACCGAAAAAAAAAAAAATCTTCCTAAGGCTGCAGTGAGGACTAATTAGATTAAACAGGATGATGGAGAAACATTTCTGATGGGTGGGAATCAGCAACTGGAGCAGTGGGAAGCAGGATGGATGATCCAGAGTAGGCTTGAAGCCTTTCTCTGAGCAGAAGGACAGCATTTGCAAAGGTTTTCTCCCCAGGGAAGCCCTGGTGACCACTGTCTTGGTGGGTGGACCTTGGGCTTCCCTAGAGGTGTGGTGGATCACACCATTTTTTGTCTTGTGATAAACGGGGCAATATTTAGTGAACTGGATTCATGACATCACAAATTGCAGCCTGAAAATGCCACTCTTAACTCACTGTATATTTTAAATGCTGGGATTTTGCAAAGGGAATCTGCTCCTTCTGTAGATTTGTACCCAGCTGTGTGTGTTCTTTAGTCTTTTTTAGGAGAAAAACACCTCTTTTTGGATGTGAGGTTTGTGGAAAAAAACACCCAATTTCCTCATTAGTGCTTTAAGCAAACTTTGCATGATTAATTTGCAAATACCTTTACTCCATCTGTTTCTCTGCCTTATGCATAACCCTCACTTTGAGCACACAAGCAGCTTCCTCAGCTTCATGCTTCAATTTGTTTCACATTTTTGTGCAGACCGGCACTTTAAAGCTGTTTACTTTACAATCATTTTAGGGAAGTATTTATTTTGCATGCAGTTTTCAGTGACATTGAATCAAGAACCTTGGATAGGTTTCCACTGATGGTTGGTTTATAAAAATTGTGGGTAAAATTCTGACTTTGGTGAGTTTTTGGCATCGATGTGGAGTGCTAGGAATTCACCTGGAGGATCTGCTTTGGTGCAGCTCATTTTCAGCTCACATCAAATTCAACATTGCCCTTTTCATTCTCATGGCAGACACATCCAAGGGAAGCACAGGAATGTAACCTGTTGTTTCCAAGCCCTGTCCTCATTTGCTTGTTCCCCTCTAAATTCATCCCTGCAGCCACAGGGAGGGGGAGTCAGATGGGTCCTGGTGTCAGATGGAACAATTGTGGGTTTTTTGTGGCACCAGGAGAGATTTATCCTGGTGGGAAGCAGATCTAGCTCCAGTCCAGGGCTTTGCCCATCAGGGAAAGGGGGCTGGGGGTGAGGATTCAGATCTGCCCTTTTGTCTCTCTGTGCTTTGCTTTCCTGAGCCCTCCCTAGGCTGCTCCACTCAGGAGTTTGGGCTGATTTCTTTTTCTGCTGGCTCCCCTGAGGCCATCTGAGCAGGAATTCCAGCTATGATCCTTCTGTCTCTCCCCTCTGCAGTGCCAAAGGCAAGGCTCCAGCTGACTTTGCTAAGGAAGGAACAAACAGAGTTGGTTTTGCCTGAAATGACATATTGTGATATCTTTGTTTTTCTGCAGTGACAATTTGCACAGTCCTTTTCTCAGTCCCCACCTTAAAATAATATTGGTGTGGGTATGTCAGCTGAACAGCCCTCCCTGTGGGTTTTAGGATAACATTGCTCCAGGAAAAAAACTTGGATTCTTGCCCTTTTGAAATGTCAGAATGCAGTGTTTGGGCATTAAGTTGAAAGGAGAATTCCAGAATGCTCCACAGAGAATTTTGAAGGAGAGAGGAGTATTAGATATGCTCCAACCTGTTCTGGTCACTTCCCTAAACTCCCCTGTATTCCATGGAAAGAGAACACTCCTCCCAGAGTTTTGGAAAAGGTCTCTGTCTGAAGTTGTCCTTTACAAGAGGTTAAAATTTTGGTGAGCTAAAAATGGCATTTTTCATAGACTCACAAACCATCCTGAGTTGGGAGGGACCCCCAAGGATTGTCAAAGCCCAACCCTGGCTCTGCACAAGACACACCAATATTTGAGCCCCTATTTTCCCAACCTGAGCTGGATGAATACCCCAGGATATAACCCAGGCTTGGAGCTGTTAGAGGAGGAAGAATCCCTGCTAGGAACAGGGTGGCCTCTCACAGGCTGGTGATGGTTTGGCTGCTGATTAACTGTGATGGGTGAAATCCCCATCAAAATCAGTGGGAAAACTCCCCCTGATTTGGGCAGGGGCAGGATTGCCTCTCTGCTCCCAGCCCTGCAGAAGGGATGAAGAAGTTAAGCTCTGTATATTTACTGGCTCTGTGATCCCTGAGCCTGTTTAATGTCCCAGTGAGAGCTCCATCCATCCAGGCCAGCTCCCACACACATTTGAGCCCCTCCTCCCAGACTCTGCTTCTTCTCTGGTATCTGCTGTCCTTGGGTGAAATCTCTTGCTGACATTGCCTCTCTTGACTCAGTCAACCACTGTTATAATCATCGAGGGAAATTACAGTGAGAGAAATGATAGCTTTTTCTGGCCTGGTGGCTTGGAAGCCAGCAGCCTTTTGAACTTGAGCAGCAGTTATCCTAATGACATGGGGAGGGAAGGCTGGGGAGGGGAGCCTGTGTATCTTGGGAAGTTCAGGAGATGAAGGGGAGCCTCACATGGGCTGCTGTTGGCTCCCTAATTCCTGACCCTGCTATTAAAGAGCTCCCAAGGGCAGCATGGCAGGGTTGAGCTGGGTTTGAGCTGCAATCAAACTCAAAGTGAGGTGACACCAGGTCTCCCAGGTCATCCTGAAGATCACCACCTTGCTGGAAGGAGATGTTTGCAGTCAGGAATGATTCCTCACCTCTTGGCTTTTGATCTGAGTGTGACAGAGAATGGAGCTGCCCCAGAGGAGGTCAGACTCTGTGATAGTCTCAGCTTAAAGTGGGGTTTAGACTGGATGAGGGTATGGGGTGGTATTTAAACCCGGCAGTGGAGATTACATCCTATTCTACCTGACTGGATGCATTTATTTTATATTATCAGGGTTAGTCCTGTGCTGGTCTGGAGTCTAAACAGTGAGAGGAGGGAAGCAGAGGCAGAAGGGGGTGACAGCAGTGGTCAGGCAGGGACTTGTGGCTGAGCTGGAATTATAAAACCAAGTACTTTGCATCCAAGAGCAGCGACCACAGAGCTGCAGTGTCTCCCCAGGTCCCTGGCTGTGTGTACACAGCACTGCATTGTTCCACAGGCACCAGCCCCAGTTTTGTTTCTCTTTGCACCCAGAGATAAAAGAGGAACTGTGCACTGGGACCAGCCCTGCAGACAGGCTGCCCTGGCTCTGGAGCTCGTTTCTCTTTCTGGCAGTGGCTCTTCTGCCCCAAAGAAATGTTTAATTCTTTAGAAACAGAGTGAAAATGTCCACACATTATTGGGGATTTCTATGAACAGGAATCCTTGCTCTCTGTGACTGAAATAATGGCATCAGGGATGCAGAGTCCCTCCTGCCCTGTCCCTCCTCTTTCCAGCCCCTTTTGGTCCTTTTTACACCCCCAAAACCAGTCTTGGCCCTGATTCACCCTAAATCTCTTCACTTCACCAGCTCCCAGCTTCCTGCTGCTGTGTTTGTACCTTTCATTCAGGGCAGGCTTAAAATCCTTCATGAGAAAGTGGGGCTGTAAGCAGAGCTGGGCAGTTCCCTGGTGTGAGCTGCTCTTCCCGAGCTCTTAAACCCCTCTAAGTCCATTAGGCTCTGCCTGCAGCTGCTGCTGCAGCCTCTGGCTGGGGCTTGCTCTGCTCCCAGCATCCCAGCAGTGCTGGATGGGATCCCCCATTGTTCTGCTGGGGATTCCAGGGGGGCCCATGGGGATCTGCCAAGCCCTTGATGTCCCTTGCCAGAGAGCACAGAGGGAAGCACCTGTGCAGAGCTCAGATGTGTTCTGTGTTTCTGTGTGTGCTGAGGGGAGTTTTTTTAACCCTTTGGGCTGCAGCTATTGTTTGCCACCTCTGTGTGCTGGGAGCAGGCTCCTGTGAGGAGCACACAAGGCCTGGGAGCTGTGTCTGGGGTGATGCAGGAGGCTGTGGTGAGGTGTTTAGTGCTGGCTGTCACATACTCAGCTGGGCTGTCATCCCCCCTCAGTGCTGAAAGGTGAAATCACTGGCCCTGGTGTTGGGCTGGAGTCCTGTGAAAGCTCTGCAGTCCAGCTTGCCTTGTTTTTGAGTCAATCAGGAGATTTTTCCCTATTTTCCCATCTTTTCCTTCCCTGGAGCTGCTGGGGATCCTGCCCTTTGCTCCTGTCCCATATCCCTGTGCCCCCTGTCCCATATCCCTGTGCCCCCTGTCCCATATCCCTGTGCCCCCTGTCCCATATCCCTGTGCCCCCTGTCCCATATCCCTGTGCCCCCTGTCCCATATCCCTGTGCCCCCTGTCCCATATCCCTGTGCCCCCTGTCCCATATCCCTGTGCCCCCTGTCCCATATCCCTGTGCCTCTTGGCAGCACTGATTTTTTTTTTTTTAAGAGCAGTGAGGGGTGCCTTTCTCTGTTTGTTTTGACCCATTGTGCTCCAGCCCCTCCCTGTGCAGGAAGGAGGGGATGGAAGCAATTCCAACGTGCTGGAGCTTGGTTTAGCTCTGAGCACACGAGTGCTGAGTGGCAGCAGTTCTGACAGTGCAGATGTGACTGACCTAGATTTTTCCATGCATCCAAAAAGAGATTTCAGGAGAAATTAACCCGTGCTGTCTGTTGATGCAATAGCACTTAATGCCTTTTATTCCATTTAATGCTGGGGATCAGCAGTGCTGCTTTCCCACTGCGTGGGGAAGACTTCTTTTGTTTGAAGAGCTGCTTTGAAGTGATTTTCTTGCAGAATCACAGAATGGTTTGGGTTGGAAGGGACCTTAAAGATCATCTTGTTCCACCCTGCCATGGGCAGGGCACCTTCCACTATCCCAGATTGTTCCAGCCTGTCCTTAAACACTTCAGGGATGAGGAACATAAGCCAGGGCCTCACCACCCTTGTAATAAAGAATTTCATCCTAATACCTAATTTAAACTTGACCTCCTTCAGCCTTAGGCCGCCCACGTTGTCATATGACTACCTGCCCTTGTTAAAAGACCCAAAAATCCCCAAATTCTTGCTTTCTGTGTCCAGTGCTCTCATCCCCAAACTCCAGGCCTTAGAGATGACACAGAAGTGAAGAGCCAGTGCTTCTCTCTCATGTGCTCTGTCTCATCCAGCCACTTACATCAATGGAACATATACATGATGTTTTCGTGGGGGCAGGTGTAAAGCTTGTCTCTTCCAGGTCTGCTTGGATAAAAAAAAAGTCTTAAAAAATAAAATGAAATTATCCACCTTGCTTCATATAACATCATTAGCTGCCTGTGCTAGGTTTTCAGGGCATGTGTGTTAAACCTGGCCAGATAAAGTGTCTTAATCACCTTCAGGTCTGGACAAAGAAGCAGCAGGCAGTGGTTCCTCCAGCTCTTTTCTTGGCTCTTTTTCTGGGCAGGGAATTTTTGCCTCCCCACCAGTGTTCAACCCCTTGACTGCTTTTGCCTTGCTGTGAGCTTGACTCAGCAGAAAATGCCCTGGTCAGGCAGGACCTTTCAGCTCTCCACGTTGGAAATGAGCTCTGGGTGCCATGGGAGGCCAGCAAGTGGAGCCTGAAGGAAGCAAAGGCTGTAACAACTGCAGGATTCTCCACTTGGGATGGATTTGGAGTGCTGCCTGTGGAGTGGGATTTGATGTCTTCGATCAGCAGAGCCTTTTTTCCCCTCTTTCCTTCAACCCCTGTGCCTTCAGAGTTCATAGATCCCATCTGTTTCTTAGAAACTGAATTTTTTTTTTTAATCTTTCTGGTGAGAGGGAGAAATGTTTGAGGAATACAAATGAGCTCCTCCTGTCTGGCACACTTTAATCCCACTCAGGAGCTGCCAGTTGTTAGCAGCTTGGGGCTGTGCCTGCAGTCTTTTCACAGCCCTCACTCCCATGGAAGCCCAGTGCATTTGTAAGGAATGCAGGAATGGACATTTAGGAGTTATGGCTTTTGGGAGAACTCTTTTCTTCCCTTGGTACACTGCAGTTGGTGTTGGGACCCCCTCTGTGACAATGGGAATGTCACTCCATTTCTCCATGCTGGTTGCTGGCTATCTCTAATGAGAGGTGGCTTTGTTGCTGAGGGGTTATGGTTTTAATTCAAATTAATTAAGCTCGCCTAGAGCCTCATATCATAAGTAAAAAGTGATTATTTTTATGAAGAGCTATCTGAGAAGCTGATGTGGGCAGCACTGGAAGCAAGGAGATAATCCCTGTCCCTCCCACTTGGCATCTGCAGATCCAGAGGAAAGTGCTTTTGGCTTCCTGTTTTAAGTAAAAGAAGGAACTTGAAGATTTCACTTGCAAATATTAACTGGGAAATGCTTTGGTTGGTTTTCAGAGCCCACCAAAAAGGGCTCAGGTTTTGGAAGCTTCCCTTTTGGCCACTTGTCTGGGTGTGTTCCCACCACATTGCTTTTGTTCCTAGAAGCAGCTACATATGTGTAGTGTGGATATTTTTGGAATCTGGGGGACTCATGGTGGTGTTTTACATATGAATGAGATTCCCTGGCAAAGCCTGCAGGCAGCAGGAGCTGGGGAAGGAGTTCCTGGAGAACCCTCTGAAATTATTGCACAGCACTCAGTTGGTGTCAGGAAGGGGGGGAAGCTCCCAAACTACAACACACTGAAGGGTTTGTGCCTCCAAATTGGGGTTCTTCATGGGCCTGGCAAGATTCCAGACTCCTTGAAAAGCCAGGCAGGGCCAGTTCAGCAGCCAGGGGCTGTGTCACAGAATTCTCTGTTCAAATATTCCAATATTGCTTCAGAAAATCTCATTACAGAGAGGATGTCAGTTAATGATACTTCCCAGCAGGCTTTTCTTTACTTCAGATGAGATTTCTCAGGATTAGTATCAGTGTCCCAAGAGAAGAGTTTGGCTACTGATGGGTTACAAAGGACTTTTCAGGCTGATGGGCAGAGACTCTTTTTTCCACTGTGAATGGAAAAAGTTTTGGAAAGTTTCTTTGTAGCATAGCTGAGAAAAATGCAGATGTGCAGGGTGTTCTTAGAAGTGGAATTAGGCTGTGGAAGCAGGACCAGAGTTCAGGACTCTGGACCAGTCAGTCCTTCTGCAGTGCAAACACTCTGTAATAAAGAGGAATAAAGCTGCATGGAACAACTCCCACTGAGCCATCCTGCCCAGATCCAGGGGCAAATCTGGTTATTCATGGAATCCCAGAATGGTTTGGGTTGGAAGGGACCTTAAAGTCCATCCAGTCCCACTCCCTGCCATGGGCAGGGACACCTCCCACTATCTCAGGGTGTTCCAGCCCCTGTCCAGCCTGGCCTTGGGGCAGCCACAGCTTCTCTGGGCCACCTGGGCCAGCACCTCCCCACCCTTACAGTAGTTCATAGTAAAGAATTTTACAGTAATTCTTATAGTAAAGAACTTCCTTCTAATACCATGTTTGAGACAGGAAATGAAGCTGAGGTGTAGAAAGCAACAGCTGCCTCTAAAGACTTGGTGCATGTTAAAAGTTAGATCCTTGTGTGTAGGAGTTTCCCAAACCAGTTTGCCACAGGCTGGGTGTCTCCCTTTGGGTGGGCAGCTCAGGTGGTGCCCAGGAGTGGTGCTTTGTGCCCCAAACCTTGGGTTCTTCACACATCCAGGAGGACAGCAGACAGCTGAGGCCAG
This sequence comes from Buphagus erythrorhynchus, assembly GCA_013400855.1. Taxonomy (NCBI): domain Eukaryota; kingdom Metazoa; phylum Chordata; class Aves; order Passeriformes; family Sturnidae; genus Buphagus; species Buphagus erythrorhynchus. The sequence continues at coordinate 23,325 of VZTT01054236.1, read as the reverse complement.
GCTGGGCTGGCTCAGAGCTGCAGGGGGAAGTTCAGCAGCTGGGGAACCACAGGAGTCTCTGTTTAAACTGGGGATAATCTGGTTAGGACCTCCTGCAGGTTAATGATTTCAGCAAGCACGAGAGCTGATCTGCAGGCAGTGTCAGTGCCACAGAGTGAACACCAGCACGTGGAAATGGAAATGGCTGTGTGAGGGTGGATGTGCTGCTTGAGCCTTGTGCTTGGGCACAAAACAGGTTCTGCTGCACATCCCACCGTGTTTTCTCCACAAACACGTGAACTTTGAGGTGTGATTGAGCCCTCACTTCCTTGCCTGTTTGTCAGTGGTTTGAGTGGGAGCAGGATGGGGACTCCCAGGGTTGGAGCAGAAGTGGCAGTGGTTTGGTGGTGATGGATGACAGCTTCCTCCTTGGAGCATGATGTCACCTTGTCACAGTCACAGGAGGAGAGGAAGTGTCTGGTCCTCATCCAGCCAGGGAAGATGTTTGTTTGACAAATACAGGGTTTTTCTTTTCCCCATTTCTCTCACAAGCTGCCTTAATAAAAAGTGCTTGTATAGAATCAGAGCTCTTCACATTTAGTTTATTTTTGGGGGGGAAAAAAGAACAACTTTTCTAAATCCCAAGCACACAAAACCACCACAAATTTCCATTGTAAAAACTGGCATCCTGCAGTCATGTTCCTTCCTCTTCATCTGCAACACCCCTGGCCATCAAATGAAAGTGAGAACCCAAAACTTGGTGATAACAATGCAAATCTAGAACTGTTGCAGCTTCCCAGCAGTGGAAAAAGCCTGAGGGGCAGGACACATCTCCAGTGACCTGAGAGGGACAGAGCTCACTCACCACTGTGATCTTTTGTCCTGTGTCTGATCAGCTCTTGCCCCTTGGATGTGTTGTTAATTCTTGTGTTTTTTCTTGACTTGAAAGCCATGGCTGCAAACTGAGGTTTTTCTCCATCCCAGTCCCTCAAGGTTTACAGACCAATTCATATAGAAGCCTTTGAAGTCCTGTGTGCTCTTTTCATGGCTTCAAGTGTGGAGTAATGCCTAAAAGAAAGAATAAATCTTGGAACCACTTAAATGTCTCTTTTGAACTTGGTTCCCCTCCCTCTCTGCCATGGTGACCTCCTGAGATACAATAAACCTGGACTGGGAAGAGATGGAGCCTTTTTTTTTTGATCTGGCCTTAATCTGCTGCCATTCCAGCTGCTGGGGAGGGTTATTAATTATTGTTTGAATTCTTTATGTTTGTGTCCAGCCAGCCTCAAATTGTTAATTGTATTTTGGATATAATCAGCCAAAAGGGCAAGTGAAATATCTGTATGACATCAGTGAGGGAATAAGGGAGCATTGCAGTCTGAAAATGTAATCAGTGCAGCACGGATGTGTCTGAGTCTTCTGAGCCTGGTCCAGCTCCTGATTTCTCTGCATCAGGTCTTATAAACTGGATCTGAACTGACAGAAAACAACATGTGATGTCATTTAGGCTGCCTTTTCTGTGAGTTTGGCAGGCATGTACAGGAGAACAGGCCTTGGGTGGTTGTCTTAGCACCATAAATGCTGTTCTGTGCAGGGCTGTCACTCTGCAGAATAATCTCTTTATTCCAGTATCTTTTCTTAGCGGGGGGCAGGGGGGAGGAAACAAGAATAAAATACTGTGGGAATAAATCCCCACAACTACCCAGAGCTGAAATCTGGTTGCTGGAGCCAGGATGTGAAGAAAATCCTTTATTTGATTTCTCATCTGCTGAGGTGCATCAGGTCCATGAGCAGTTTCCTTCAAAGAGATTTTGTCCTTGTCCTTCCTTTTCCCAGATCAAACCCATGATCCAGAGCATGTTCTGAAGGAAGAATTGGGATGGAATCAGAAAAAAAGGAGGTGGGAGGCTCTTCTGGATCTCTTGATTTGGGATTTTTGAGCTCATAGAAGGGCTGACATCTCTGGATGGGTGCAGGGCTGCTGAGCTGGAAATTGGGGTTTAATACTTAAATCAGGATTTTTGTTATTGGATGAGGCAGCTTTTGGTGGCTCAGTTCCTTGACCCTTGAAAAGGGTCGTGATACATAAAGGTAGAAGGGATTGTGATATTTTACCAGCTAAGAATTTGAAGCCTCTGGATGAAATAAGGTCTGTGATTATGGGATAATCTTCTATGGGTCAGTCAAGGGCCTGACTTTCAGTTCACAGAGATTGATTTTATTCCTCTTGCTTTCACAGAATTACTCCCACTTCACACTGCAGCCACAGCCTGACAACTCCAGACTTCCAAGCAGGGACCTGTGCAATTACCAGGGCTGAATTTAATTACAACTTCTCAATAAAATGGCTTGTGACAGAATGTACAACTCAATAAATTCACCAGATTTCATCACATGCAGTTGCTGTGGGGATTAAGCAGTATTAAACAGGCAGATGTGTTTATAGTGATCTAGCTGCTGTTAAAAGTTTTGGGTAGGGGAGATCTGCCTGCTAACAGTTAAGCTTAAAAGTTAAGGATTTTCAGCTTATAAACTCCTCTTAAACAATAGGCACATTTAATGCTGGTAGGAGCAGGAAATAATGTGTAAAACTGCAGTCTGTAATAGCAACTGGAACCCTGAATACATGGTTTTTATTACATACACAATTTTGGTAACATCTGACCCTAATTCATGTTTATATTGTCCATTTCAAACAGTTTTTCTCCTTCGTGGTAGTGGCATTCATGAGCTGAAGCCCCAGAAAAATTTCATGCATGCTTTGGATGACACTTAATTAAACCAGTTGAAAAAAAATCCTTTCCAGGGGAAAGCTGGAAGCAAGGGCTATTAATAGAAACTCCAGGAAGGGGTTGCTTGCAAGCCAAGGCCTGCTCAACTGAGGCAGGATACAAAAAAAAATAAAGAAAACAAAAATGCACATGCCACAATGCCAGGAAGCTATAAAACCCATTAATCCCCACCCATGAGCACATCCATCCCAAAAAACAGAGTTTTGTTTTCAAGACAAGGCAAAGAGCTGGATCCAGCTCTCCCTCTGAAGCAATAATTTCTCTGGAGCTTAGCAAGGGGTCAAAACCATAAAGGCATTGCTCTTCATGTGCTTTTTTTTTTAATTTGAGAGTGATGCCAAGTGCCAGAAGGAGATCATATGGGATTTTTCTGGCTCTGGTCTCAGAGCATCCTGCAGGCTGTTGGGTGATTCCCCAGCCTCGTGTGCTGCATCCCTCGTGCCCATCTCCCTCCCTGCTCCAGGAGAGCTCTTCAGGAGCAGAAAGCTCCTGAGTTTGGAAAAGGGAGCCAAGATGTGATGCAATATTTCCTAAAGCCACAGTTTAAAGCTGAGATTGGCACCATTTTCAGTGGGCTGTGGAAGTGGTTTTAAGTCTGGGAGCAGCTGGATGAGGACAAGGAGATGTTTCAGGCCAGCCTTAACTGTGGTTCAGCTTTCAGGCTGCCCTTTGTGGAATCAGTTGTTGGATTTGATCTGTGTGGGTCCCTTCCAGCTCAGGGTATTCCATGATTCTATGAATTGTGTAAAAAAGCAGTAGGAGTGATCTGAACTTCAAAATTACTTGTGTGTGTATGGGATTGTGCTGGGATCTGATTTTAGTACAGGTTTTATGTTAATACATGACAAGAATGTGTTAATAATTGGTGATGTTAGTGCTCTATAAAGTGTTGCTAGCACTTCTACCCTGTGTAGATTTTTCCATGCTTATGTTAAAATAAGAGTGCTTTATTTCCCATGGAGCACTTAATCCCTTCCCCATAGGTTTTGCCTTCCCTTTTCATTTCACACCCAAATATCTCCCCACCAGCATCCATCCAGTTTGGATATTTTCTGTCCATGAGACAGAGAATATTCCAGCATGGCTGGGTGCCAGCTCTGGTGCAGCAGAGCCCCATGGATCAGCCAGTGTTGTTGTCTCACTTCAGCTCATTGTCTGCCTTTAATCCTGAGCTGATTAATCTGCCCGAGGAGGAGCAGAGGGAGGCAGGAAGGAAGGAGAGCAGCCCTGGCTTGGTGGGTGGGAGCTGGAGCTCTGGGAAACACGAGCAGATGCACCTTGTAAGCCTGTGTGTAATAACAGCAGAGCCAAAGCAGGCCTGGGAAGGGTAATTAAGAGTCTGGGTGATTAGGCTGGAGCATGTGGGTCCACAGGTGCTCAAATGCCAGCAGCCCCAGAGGGAGAGGACAGCTTGGGTTGTGACTTTTCTAGGTGTTTTGGACTCCTGTCAGTGTTTAACAAGGAAAAAATGAGATTATTTGTAATGTATAAAGTAGTTTTTCTCTTTTTTTTTTGAAGAAGTTCCTTTGCTGGTGTAACAGCCTTGTTTGCCCTCAGCCCTGGGCTGCTGCTCTTTGGGTTCTGCAGCTCAAAAGGTTAAAAGATAATCTACAAAATGTTTTCTGCTCATAGCTGAGGAGCCAGTGTAACCCTGAGCTTGGCTTTGCTCTGTGCCTTGCTGAGAGTGTTAAAGAAAGAGAAACATTAGGATTAGGACTGAATTTCACTCAGATTCAGGGAGCCACTGCAAGGCCCACAAAACTATTTAATTCCTCCTTTGAAGATTTCAGAACTGATGAAGTGATTCTTAAATTATCTTTCCCTTTTTTTTTTTCTCCCCGTTTTGTTTCCGTTTTTGGAACAAGCTTTGAGTTTAAAAATGAGCTGGCAACTTCCTTCTCAGACCTCAAGACCTCAAACTGAATTCATTTACACAGAAAAAAAAAATAAATCCACAACAGGATGAAAACATCTGGGCTGGGGCTTGATCACAGGAGATCAAGGCTGTGGTGGTGGAGGGAATAAAGGGGTGACAGTGGCCTGTGTCACCACAGTTTGTCCTGAGTGTGCCCTGTCACCCCAGGGGTTGAACATTGCTGGTCCCCGAGGTGGTGGAAGGAAAGGTGGGGCAGTGGGATGGGATTCCCAGGAGAAGGAGCTCTGGGGGGGTCAGGACAGCATTGCTTTACCCCTGGGAAAGCTCCTGGAAATTCTCCACTGAGAGATTTGCTGTGAGCTGGGGTGGGTCAGCCCTTGGTCCTGGGACTGATCATCCCCAGGGCTCATCCTGGGAGCTTGGGGCTGTGGGAACTCGTGGGATGGAGCCTCTGTCAGCTGCTTGTGCTGCTCTGGAGCACACAGACCTGAAAGAAAAAGCTTTTTGTTTTACTCTCAGCTCTTGAGCTGTGCCTGGGGGCTGGAAGAAGCTTCTCTGAGCTGCATGTGAGCAATTCCTGGCCATCTCAACAGGCAGAAGCAGTTTTAGAGCTCAGTCCTTTCAAGAGCAGATGAAGAGTCAACCTTGACTGCTCTCCTTTCCTGGATCTGGGCTCATTTTTACTTATCTGGTGCCCCCAAAACCCCACCCTTGCATGGAGGGATGTAGGCTGTGATCTTGCAGTGTGCACAGAGGATGGAAGAATCCAGGAGGCTGCCATTTGTGTCTGAACTGCCTCCAGAGCAGGATTTGGGATTACATCCACCTTCTCCATGCCTGTAGTGCAGCATCCACTGCTCCTGCTGCTTCCATCCTGCCCCAGGGCCAGGTACAGGGATGTCCCTGTCACCATGGCTGTCTCTTGGGGTGCTCTGCTGGGTTCTTGCCCTGACTCTCTTCAGACCAGCTCAGTCTCAGAGTGCCAAGGCTGTTGCTTACCTTGCACTCTCAGCTGCCTTCCTGCTGCTCTTCCATGTGCTTGTGAGGCAGTGGTGGTTCACTGGTGTTTGCCTGGAGATAAAGTGTGCTGTGTTCTGGAGGGGCTAGAGGGTGATTTGGCTGTCAGGGGAGCTGCCACAGGAGATATTCCCAACCCCTGGAGCTGATTTCCCTGCACACTTGCACCACCACCTGCATCCCTGACTCTGTGTCCAGCTGTGCTTTGGTTTTATCAGGGTGACAGAGCTCCCTTAGCCTGGTCCCACTGCCCCACAAAATCCCAGGGGTCACCCTTGGGCAGTGCATGGAGTGAGGGGGTGCTAAAGCTCTGATCCCAGACACCACAGGCATTCCTGGGGGCTCCAGAGCCATCCCCAGGGCTCAGTGCTGGGCTCTCAGGACTCTCTGTTAACCCCTTGGTGCCTTCAAGCACGGATTCCCAATGCTCACAAGCCATCCATCATCTTGGGTTTGACAGAACTCTGAGGGCACCTTTAGTCTCAAGTGGAGATGGATTTATTCCTGTGATATGTTAGAGATTAAATGGGCTTTTTTTGGCTTTTTAATTAGACATTTGTGTAAACCTGGGCTTTCTCCATGTCCCATTGGAAAAGCAAAGAGAATGTTATTTTTCTCCTTGTTGTTCATTCCACTTAAGCTAAAGATTAACTTCAGCAGAGCTGAAGGGGCTCTGTACTAGCCAAGAAACAATTCAGGCTGGAAGTTAGCAGAAGGTTTCTGACCACTGGGGAGGAACAGATCATGGAACAGAAATGGGATGATTTTTTAAAAAACAGGTCAGTTTAATGTCTGGTTATATTGGGCTGCTTTTCCCAATGAAAAGCACATCCTTGATGTGGTGCCAGACAGGAGGCACATTTCCAAGTTTTCACTCCTAGCATGGATTTCTGTGATGGGTGGGGAGGGAACAGACACAGAGACCACCAGCCACTCCTGAAGTGCTGAGCTGATCAAAGCTGCAGCTGCTGGGGCAGTCAGGATGTGCATATCATGTCCTTCCCTTGGTGTGATGCTTCCAGGGGAAAAGCCTTTTGGAAAAGCACAAATATTCCAAGCTGTCTCCCTTTGCAAAGTGGGCAGAGTTCTGCAGCAGGGAGGGTTGGTTTGGGTGAGCTCTTGGCTTTCTGCAGTGAGTGCTCAGCTCAAGCTGAGATGCCTCTGCTGACTTGAGAGGCTGCTCAGGAGAGCTGGGCTGCCTTTCCCAGTGTGATTCTGGTTCTTAGGCAGTGCAAAACCAGTAAATCTTGGCTGCTGTGTCCGTGTGGGGGTGAAGCAAGGCTTTGTTCTGCCCTGAGGGTGAGTGGAAGCCACGGGCTCTGTCTCTCATCCCAGCTGTGACTTAGAGCAGCCCTGATCCTCCATAAAGTTAAAAATAAACTGCTGGGATTTCTCTGCTGATAACTGAAGCAACATTTTCTGTCTGTGTGTTTTAATGTAGAATCAAGCCTCCTCTCCAGCAGTGCCTGCCTAATTTGTGACCCCCAAAATCCCACAGGCTTTTCCTACTCTCTCAGTTCAGTACTGGAGATGCTGACTTGCTTCTTTTATTTCGCTGTGTCTTTTGAAGATCTCAGAGACTCCATGTGCTCAAATAAAAGCCAGGAACACTGAATCTTCAGCTCCAGGTCCCTTGTGTCACCCTTTGAGGCTGTCCTGCACTGCAGCTGCCTGTGGATGCAGTTGCTGCTGGATTTGGTGTGAGGATCAAACTGAGCAGGTGCCAGAGGCAGCAGGACCTTCTCAGTGTCTGAGAGATCTCTCCAACCACAAATTGCTGGTCCTGCTTCCTGCAGTCCTCTGGAAGGTGCTGCTGGTGTTGGGATGTGTAGCACCAACAGTTGTAGTAAACAGGTTGTAGTTACAACTCCTTTTCCTTCAGCTGCTGCTCCACAATCGACTTCCCTGACTGCATTCTCTAGAAACCACTGAGAAATTTCAAACTTAGAAATATTTTAAGGGGAAAGTGGATGCCTTGATTTTGCAGCAGCCTCTGCACAGCTGTCCTTACTGTCCTGGGCACCCAGGAAAGCTTCTGCACCAGCCATTTACCAGTGCTTTGCTTGTCTTTCCCAGTTGACCACGTGGTGCCTGAGCCTGGCACCAGTTTGCTGACAGCGTTTGACCAGTGGCGAGAGTGGGCAGACAGCAAATCCTGCTGTGACTACTCCCTGCATGTGGACATCACTGAGTGGCATAAAGGGGTCCAGGAGGAGATGGAAGCTCTGGTTAAAGATCATGGTAAGCTCAGGGAAGCCTTGCCCCTCGTTTTTCACGATCCCCTATTGTTTAGGGCTGTCTCTCATGCAGTGTTTTACTTTTATATCTCAGTAAAGCTGATTTTGGACCCAGTCTGGCTCCCTGGGAAGGTTTGGCCACTTGGGATTGCAGAGGGCTCAGGGGTTGGGGCACACTGGTGTTAAAGCACTGATTCTCCAGAGGTGAATCTCCTGCTTTTCCCATGCAGAGCAGCTCCTGTGTCCAGTGAAGGCCCTTTGGGTCCATCAGTGCCCTTGGTGATACCTGCAGCCACTGAAGTGCTGTAAATGAGGGAAATGGGAGCCCCAGGAGGACAAAACCTGCTCTGGCTGCTAAAACTGAAGAGCTGAGTGAAATGACCTCATAGGTTTTCCCCCTCTTTAATTCCTTGGCGTTCCATCCTCAGGCTGGAGTAATTTTCCATCCTGTTTGTAGTTTCAAAACCCAGCATTTTATGCCCTAATGGGAGCTTCCTACACATGCTAGGTGAGAATTTTGACTGGTTCCAAAGGCTGGAGAGGGAAAGCCAGCTTGGGACAGTGGGTCAGTTTGGACACATCACAGACACAGATTTCCCATTGTTCTTATGCAGGGTTAGGGGGATCAGCCAGGCAGGCCCAGTCTCTGCTCTTGTGTGAGATTTTTTTGCTTTTTTTTTGCTTTTATTTTGTTACTCAACCTCCTACAGTGCTGCATCCATGGAATTATTGCTGGGGGCTGATTTAGGGCTTGTATTCCATAGCTTTACCTGCAGTGTGTTCTTTTACCCCCAGGTGTGAATTCCTTCTTGGTGTACATGGCTTTCAAAGATCGCTTTCAGCTCAGTGATTCTCAGGTAGGAAAGAAGGCTTTGTGTTCAATTTGTCACAAATAAGTGTTTAAATTCAATCTGACACTCTGTCCTGGTTCCAGTCTTTACTTGTGTAACGGTACCTAAGATTGGCAACAGCACCCACAGCTCTGGTTTGAAGATTATATTTTTAATTAAAAATAAAACCCAACCAACAGCAAACCCTGAAAGGCTTGGTTGAGGGAAGCAATGGTAAAACTCTCATTTTGAGAGGTCAGAGGTTTTAATCCAGCTCCTCTGGGATAGAAGCAGTGGCAGTTCTATGAATTGCTGCTTTATGCCTTTGCACAGGGCAGGACAGGGAGATCTCTGGGCTGATTGTAATTATTCTGATTAGAAGCTAAAACTGATCCTGGTCCAGAGGAGGTTTTTGGTGTCAGAATCGCTGGGACCTCGGCAAGGAGTTAATTGCCCTCCTGTTTGCTGTTCTGGTGGGCACATTTAACTGCTCAGAGGCAGTTTATGTTTCTGAAGGTGTGGGAGGAGAGGAGTGCCTGGCAGTGTTGGTGTGTGAGTTATCTCTGAGGGCTCTGGAAACATCTGATGAGGAGCATTGATGGCGCCAGTTGGGGGTTACTGGACCTGAACGCTGTCAGAGTGGCTGCTGGAGTGGGAAATCACACTGCTCCTACCTCCAGATATTGGATTTCCATGGAGAACCTCCCCCACCACTCACATACAAGGGATGTTTTTCATGCCAGGCACCAGTAAATGAGACATCAAACAGGTACAACTCTGCAAGTCCTTCAAAATCATCCAGCTGTGGGGCCTGAGTTGTTGCTGTTTCTTCCTCCCATACTCCAAACCTGCCACTGCATAATCCTTTGTTACCACTCCAGCAGCACCCAGCTGTGGGATTGGGAAATTCAGTGACAGGCATGAAAATGGTTTGCATCTCTCCAGCAAACCACATCTTACATTGCTTAATGCTTCTCTTTCTCTCCTCCCTTCTGCAAAATTCTGTTTTCTGCTGGGGTCTGGGCTGTGGCCTTGGCAGCAGGTGTGTTCCTGTTGTGATGTGTGTTGTCTGTCCCCAGATTTACGAGGTGCTGAGTGTGATCCGGGACATCGGTGCCACAGCCCAAGTGCACGCTGAGAACGGTGACATCATTGCTGAGGTATGGGCTGTTTGTTCTCTGAGTTACTGCCTTCAAACGCTGGGAGGGGTTTAAATTCTTCCTTCTTTGCAAACTGAGAGCCACCCAAGCTTTTGAGAGCATGGCATGGCTGTATGGAGGGTGTGAGCAGGGCTGTACAGCAGATTTTATCCCCTCTGACACTGATAAAACAGGTTTTTGTGGCAGCTTTCAGTTTGGGGTGGGTATTGGGCCTCTCTCCCCAAAAGTGAAAAGCTGGGTGTGACTGTCACTGCGTGAAACAAAATGTTCTGCAGGAAAAAAGGAGAGGGGGAGTGGGAAGGGATGGATGTACCTTCATACAGTACATGGGCTCTGTTTATCCTTCAAACAGCAGCAAGGGAGAAATGTTAATAATGTATCCAATTTAATCTCAATCTCCAGCTCATTGTGTACACTTTGTCTCAAGCACTCAGAGCATTTCTGTGTTCTCTGGCTGGGCAAAAGCCCACCTCAATCCTTGAGCCCACTTCCAGGATGATTTTTTCCATGTGTTATCATTTTGCCACATCTTCGAGATGATTTTATTGACACAAATGAGTGCTGAAAGTCGAGGGGCTATGAACCCAGTGTGAAGCAAATCCAAATAGAAGGTTTCCTTGACCTCCTGTGAACAAATGAGCAAGGTTTTGTGAGCTCTGGTTATTCTCAGCAAGGAGAGTTAGATAGGAGTGTCTTGCAAAGCCCCATGTGGTTTTTAGCCAGCACAGATGCTCAGGATCTCACTCATGCCCCTTTCCAATGTGTGCTGCAAGAAAAACTCCCTGTTGCTTTAAATCTCATCCCTTCTCTTTTTTTCTTCTCTGCCTTAGGAGCAGCAAAGGATCCTGGAGCTGGGGATCACAGGCCCTGAAGGGCACGTGTTGAGCAGACCTGAAGAGGTGAGAACTCCCCAATTTACAGCATGTCTGCATTGCCATCGGGTACTTCATGTTGGGATGAATGTGACTGCAAACAGGAGTTTTCTGCATTTGGGGTTATGTTGGTGGAATTCTGCTTTCTAGATCCAGAGTCTTGGGCTTCTCTCTTGGTCATTATTTTATCAGACTTCCAGTGAATTGGCAGAATTTTAAAATATATGCCTAAATCCTGACATTGTATTAGGTACTTCCATAGCTTCCATTACTGTGATATTTGATATTTGGATGAAATTTTACCAATGGGGTGGGGGTTTTTACAGCAGTGGATTAAGTGGTTTGCTGAAGGCACAGAAAATGTGTACCAGAGAAGGGAGGCCTTAGCCCAGCACTTTAATATAGTTACCCTTCATATTTCCTCATGGATTTCTCCAGGGACGAGCAGCCCAATCCCTCTAAGCCTTTGAAATAAATCCCAGAAGTATGAAAGAGCCTTAAAACTTTGCCTTTGAGGTTGGTTCCCATTGCATTCTTCACTCACAGTCCTTCCCTGTGTCTAAGCCAGACACTCACCATGGCATTCCAGGTTTGTGGGGTTCATCTGTTCTGTACAAGCAGCTCTTTTTGTTCCTCCAAGATCCCAGGGCTTTGCTGCCTGCCAGATGTGGCAGCTGGGAACTGGGGCTGTGAGATCATCCACACGTGCCCCTCATGCTCACTCTCCATTTCCTCCCCTTGCTTCAGACAAGCAGCATCCAGAGGCATTTCAGTAGGAACATAAATCTTTCTGTTGCCCAGGGAAAAAAAAAAAAGCTCCACTTGGACAGTGAGTGAATCCTCACAGAATCTGTGTGTGGCTCCTGGAGCTGGGATCTTTTGCTTCCTGAAATTGTGAGCAAACACTTTTCACCAGTCACCCGTCCAGTTTGTGTTTTTTCAACATATTTTTTTGGTCTGCATCAGGAGAGTGGGAACAGATGCTGCTGTGACACTTTAGGGAGTTCAATTTGTCTTGTTTTCAAAGGAAGGCTGCTCTTACCTTAAAGGATCTGCACATCAAACCAGCCAAGATGTGTCTGGCTGTTAAGAGCTCATCCTTCATGGAGCAGGAGCTTCAAAGTGTGAGTTGTGTGGTTCCCAGGCATGGATGGGTTGTTAATCTGTGCAGGGCTGTCCTCTGCATCAGTGTGGGGAGGAAACAGGCAGCCTGAGGACACGTGGCTGCTGCAGATGAGGCTCAGTGAAGCCTCTCCCTGGTGTCACATGGGACAGCCTCTGTGCAGCTGAACTCAGCTGTGCTCTGCCCAGCCTTGGGGAGTGTTTGGTCCAACATTCTCCTCCTTGGAAGTCATAGGAACCAGAGCAGGAAACGATGTCATCTGGCTCCCTCCCCTCGATGTCATCTGGCTCCCTCCCCTCCCTCTGCAGCGCGGGAGTGACTCTGCTTTTAAAAACATCCATCTCCCCGTGGGCTGCCTGCTGCTAGAGCCCACATTCCAAGGGTGGCAGCAGATCCCAATTCCTGTTGACTTCAGCAGAAGTGGGTGTTTGTTGTATCCCTCTGGGGTGCTGTTGACACTAGAATTGGCTTTTCCTGCAGTCCCTGAGGGAATGCAAAGCCCATCCTAAGGACAGTTGGCATCTGACTGGAGAGCTCCTTAATCCAGACCTCCATCTACAGCAAACCAGCAGGAGTTGCTGAGCAAGTCTAAAACATTTATTAACTCAAAACTCCTACTCATTTCAGGCAGAATTACATCAGAGTGAAGCATTCAGGGGCTGGCCACATGCACTTGTGTCTTGGAGTGCACACATCTGAATTCCCAGGCTGGCAGGAGGCTCGAATTGAGGATTAAGTTTCTCTGCTGACTCAGGGGTTTAGCTTTGCTCACCTCTGTCACCTGGGCTGAGCCAAGGTGACAGTGTTCAGCACGTTATTCCAGCCAGAAAACAGGGCCTGAGTTAAGACAGCAGCATCCCAAGTCAACCTCACCCATCACTTTCTGGAAAACTCTCCCCCTCCCACCTCAGTTCATTCTGTGATAGCTTTTCAGAATGATCCATCATTTTTTGTTTTTATTTCAGCCACAAAAACGCTGGAAGCACAAGCAGTCCAAGTGCTCCAGGAAATGTCTGTCTTATTTTTTTGTTTTGTTTTGTTTTTTTTCCAAGAGAACTGCTGTGCTAAGGCTTCTGATGCATCCTGGTAATTGCAAACATTCCCCTTTGGACTACTTGTTGGGTTATTGTTATGTGCCTGTCACCATAGCATCTGGGCACAAGGCAGGAATTCAGCAGCCTTAATCAGAAAATATTCTCCTGCTGCTTCACAGTTCTCAAACTCCTTCTGCCCAAAAGTCTGGGGGTGTTGTTTTGTTTTATCCCTGCTTTACCTNAGGGACAACTGGGCTTTTCTTGGCTCTTTCAGCCCTTGTGAGTGCTGCTGGCTGTGACACTTTGGGTCTCACATCCTGGAACAAAACCCTCCCTCACAGCCTTTCCTGTTTGCCTGGGGCAGCTGGGCCAGAAAAACCCCCTTGTGAGCATCCCCTGCCTGGGGCTGTAACCCTTTGGGCCCCAGGGACCACCCTGCTGACCCTGTGGGGGCTGGTTTGCTGTAAAATCTCCTGGCTGTTGTTTTCCTGGAGCATTCTGGCTGCAAACAGGGCATGGGTGCAAGTGGTGGCTTCTCTGCATGAGCAAAGCTGTTCAGGACACTTGGACATCAGCCTGGCCACTGTTCCCTGAGCTGGGGGTTCTGTTCCTCCAAGCACAGTGCAGAGAGGCAGCAGTCACACAATCCCAGATTGGCTGGGGCTGGAAGGGACCTCAAAGCCTCAGTCCCAGTCCTGCCAAGGGCAGGGACACCTTCCACTGTTCCAGGATGCTCCAAGCCTTGTCCAGCCTGGACACTCCTGGGGATGAGACACAACCTGTGTGGGCAGTGTTCTGGGACAGGTGATGATGGTTTGTGCCACTTGAGCTGTGATCAGTCCCTGCAGAGCAGATTCTCACAAGTGCTGAGTGTGTGCCAGCCCCAGCATAGTCCATGGGGGAGGTTCTGGGAGCCTCTTGCACTGGGTAATCTGGTGGGGGATTGCTCTGGGTTTGTTTCCTCTGTTGGGAAATGTCTGTGGCAGCAGGCACTGTGAGATCACCCAGAGTTCAGTCTGTGTCTGGATCCTTCCATTAGGATGTGTGATCCATAAAATCAGAGTGATGCCCATCATCCCAAGGCTGCAGTTGCAGCGTGACCCTCGGTTTGGCTGAGGTTAATTCTCTGTACACATGCAAGGAAAAGCAGTTGATTTATGGGGTGGTTCACACTCTGTCAGATCCCAAGCCAGAGATTGTAGTGGAGGGTACAATTTAGGAGGCTTGTTTGCAAACGTGGCTTAGCAGAGTATGTGGTGCAGCATCTCCCTCCTGCGTGGGCTGGAGCAGGAGCAGTTTTGTTGAGTCAACATTTAGTTGCTTATTTTTGTCTAGGTTAAAGAAGGGGCTTAATCACTCTGACCCTGAGCACCTGCAGTGTTGTTTTAGTTCAGGCAGAGATGCTCTGAAGCAGTCTGGGAGAGAAGGTGGTTAATGAGAGGTTAAGGAGAGGTGGTTAATGTTATTTAATTGCTGTGATAACACTGTACCTTTTCAGGATCAGAGGTGGGAAATGCCTCAGCACTCCTTGTTTTCTGGGAGAGCACGGTCTGTGACTTCTGAGGGTGCCTGGGGTGCTGTGGGGTGTCCCTGACCTGCCTCTGTTCCTCAGGTGGAGGCAGAGGCTGTGAACCGGGCAATAACCATTGCCAACCAGACCAACTGCCCCCTGTACATCACCAAGGTGATGAGCAAAAGTGCTGCTGATGTCATTGCTCAAGCCAGGAAAAAGGGTAAGTTATTTCCTCCTTAGCTCATGCACTTCAGCTCCTGCCAACATCAGCTTCATCCCTCCAGGAAAGGTTTCTTTTTCCAGTGTTACTGTCCAGGCTTTTTTTAAAAAGTCCCAAGCAACTCCTTGTGCCTCATCTCCCACAGACAAGCATTCAGTGGTTGTGTCAGAGCCAGGAGCTGCTTGTTCTGCTCAGTCCTGAACTTGTCTGTTCACACTCATCCTCCCCCACAGAGCCATGTGCCTTGGTGATATCACAGAGTCATTCCATGCTCTCTCCATGCAGTGAATCCCCTGGAGACTGCAGCTGGGTCCTCCTTCCAGCTGCTGTGGTTTTCCCTTGGTGCTTTCTGCTGAGCTTCCTGGGCTCAGCAGTGATTCCTGGCAGAGTTCTTGACTCACAAGCCCTGTTGTATTTAGCTGGAGTAGCCAAAGAGGCCCACCAGCTCCAGCTGCCTGCTGTGCTTCTTGCTTGTGGAGTAGATGCTCTCCATGTGGTGTAAGTCCCAGCCTGACATCTGTGCAGGGGTTGGAATCAGGCTGGGTTAGGTTTGGGAATTGTGGCTGCCTCTGATAACTCTGCTCGGGGATGCTGCAGGAAGCAAGGCTCAGACCTGCTGTGGATGTTGCTGCCTGTGTCTCTCCTCTCTGACTGAGGCTTCTGAACTGCTCTGAGAGATGCAGGAGCTTTCCCCAAGCCCTGTTCCTGCTGCTGGCCCTCCAGGGAGTCAGGATTGCCCACAGAGTGGGTGCTGTCTGCTGCTTTATCCTGTGACTAAACCCTTCACTTCTATTTAAGGCTGCTCAGGTTGGGTGAGTAACAGGAGGGATGATTTCCCCCTTCTTTCCTCAAAAGGCTTGGATTTAATTTTCTGCAGCCTAAATAAGCCTGTATGGATATATAAATGACACCACTTTCCATCTGGGTGTTTGATGCAAGAAGAGCTGATTTCCAGCAAACAGATTGGTGTTGGTGCATCAGCTCAGGAATATTTTGGTCCCATGATTCCTGTTAAAGGAGTTGGTGAGGAGGACTCATTTTCAAGGCTGTTTGTGGAAGCAGCTCAAGCCATTTGGAGTAAATCTTTCTCTCCCAGCTCCATCAGAGAGGATCATCCTGAAGGAGGATGCATTGACCCAGCAATGTGGCTGCATGTTGCATCCCCCCAGAAAAGAACTTGATGTTGTGGTGCAGCTGAATCCTGAGAGGCAGGGAAGCCTCTCTTCCCTTTTCCAGATAAAATATTGAAGGCATGTACCCCACAAAGGTGGAGCATCAACAGAAACACCTTCTTGCTACACTCAGTGTCCTGAGACCACCAGCTGCAACTGGAGTGGGGCCTTGGGATGAGAGACCACACACTTGGATCACAGAAAGCCATAAAACACAGCTTGGCTTGGGTGGATGTTTCCCTGCCTGGGAAGGTGCAGGGATTGTCCCAGATGAATGATCCACAGGGCTCACTCCACTCAGCCTCCTGAGTGAGCCAGAACACGCAGTTTTCATTCAAAATGCAATTTCTCCTTATAAGGAGAATTTGGGGTATAAATGGTGCCCCATCCTCTGTTCCTGTATTCAAATAACTCAAGTTAAATGCTGTGCAGTATCCAAGGAGGGCCACACACACTGGTCTTGCCCTCCCAAACAACAGAGGAAACAGAACCAAAGACTATCCAAGGCAAAACCAAGCCAGGATTGATTTGCTAAATGGAAAAGAACAGACTATTTAAATGGTTATTTAAAGCCAGATGTTCCCAGTGCCTTATGTATGGAGGAGATTCCCTGCAGACTGTGTCACTGGCAGATCTGGGACCCGAAAACATCACTCCCTGCAGAACAATACCCCCAATGTGCTGGACCACAAGAGGCCTCCCATTAATAGCCAGCGTGTGTTTGGCCTTGTTTTGATTTCAGAACTCTATTTATGGCCAGTGATGTCAGGGAGCCTCTTCCTCTGCTCCTGGAAACTGTCTGGCAAGGGCTGTTCTGCAGCTCCTGTGTCAGCAGGGTCCTGGGAGCAGCATGGAGCCAGTTAATCATTGTCCTGCCTCAGCTAGTGGCTCTTTCCCAGCTGTCCTGAGACCCCAGAGACAGAACAGCAGCTCTGGCAATACAGAAAAAAAACATTCTGTCTTTTCACTCTGCATGGTGAGGTGTTAGTGAGGGATGCTGCTGACCAGACTGGTTGTCCCTCTGCCCATCTCTCCTGACAGAAGTGTTCAGGGTTGGCATCTCAGCCACCCACATCTTTGGCAGGCAGATCCAAACCCATGAGGTGCCTGGGCTGGGGAGGCAGGTGGGTGGCACAGAGCAGATTTTGGAGAGGTTGCATTTGGTGAGCAGATCCCTGGGACTGCCAGCTCGTGCTGCTTTTGAAGTTGCAGCCTCTGCTTGGTGTGCAGATGCTGCTGGTGCATTCCAGCTTGCAGAGTATCCTGGCCTTAAGGATCTGCTGTTCCTTCATGTGGTTCCAAAAATGTTAATGAGGAGGAAGGATACCCTGGTGGTGAGCACACTGGGCAGAGTCAGGAGATGCAGTTCCATTTCCCAGTTCTGCCACAGATTTGCTGTGTGCTTTGGGGGGATCACAGAGTTCCCCTGAGCTGCATTTGTACACCAGGAGCTCTGATATTTCCCCTGTGATGGGCTTTCTTTGTATGCAGAAAAACTTTCCTGGTAGGAGTTTTCTCCCACCTGGTCTGTGCACAGACCCTGCTCCATGAAACCTGGCCTTGTTAGAAGGTCTTTAATTCATACTAATTTATAAAAACTCTTTTTTTCATTCTTTTTCTTGCACATCTCTTCTAGATCAGACTGAATCTCCTCATGCCCTTACAGTTGCCCTCAGCCTCTTCCACAAAGTTCTTGGCCCAAGATAAATACACATTAAAATGAATTATAAACAATAAAATGAATCTTTACAGTAACCATTTCGAGGACAAATAATCAGTGTCAACCTCTGCAGTTGTGTAGAAGACTGTGCACATTTTGCTGCTCCCAGCTCTGGTCAGTAGCAATATCTTTATTTAATGCTTCAGAGGATGTACCAGGCAGCCCTGCAGTGTGTGTCCTTTCCCAGGAGGATGCTTTGTGCCAGGAGGCCAGGCTGGAAGTGCACATTCCTTGGTGTTCACAGAGGGTTTGTGTGTGTCCCTGTCCCACAGGCACGGTGGTGTATGGAGAGCCCATTACAGCCAGCCTGGGCACTGATGGATCCCATTACTGGAGCAAGAACTGGGCAAAGGCAGCAGCTTTTGTTACATCCCCACCACTGAGTCCTGACCCAACCACTCCTGATTTTCTCAACTCACTACTGTCCTGGTGAGTAGAGCTCTCTGTGTTCAAGCAATGAGAAAATGGGTGGTAAAATAAGGGATGTTGCTGCCAGCAAGCAAAAAGCTGTTTTACCTTCAGAAGGTGACAATAAAATACCTTAAATACCTTTTGTTTTTCTCCCAGTGGAGACCTCCAAGTGACTGGCAGTGCCCACTGCACCTTCAACACTGCTCAGAAAGCTGTTGGGAAGGACAACTTCACCCTGATCCCTGAAGGAACCAATGGCACTGAGGAGAGGATGTCCATCATCTGGGATAAGGCTGTGGTAGGTCACACCTCTCATGGGTTCACATTTCAGCTGGACATTCAGGGGAAGGAAAGCAGGAATGTGTAATTTTCTTGTCATGCTCCTTCCACTTGGTGTTTGGAGATCCTTGGGAATCTGCTGTGCTGCCAGCTCTTTGCTGGCTCATGCAGTGACTCCTGTGGTGTCCCCCCAGGTGACTGGCAAGATGGATGAGAACCAGTTTGTGGCTGTGACCAGCACAAATGCAGCCAAAATCTTCAACCTGTACCCACGGAAGGGCCGCATCGCCGTGGGCTCCGATGCTGACCTGGTGATCTGGGATCCTGACAGCGTCAAGACAATCTCTGCCAAGACTCACAACATAGTAAGGATGTTCCCACCATTCCCTACTTCCTTTCCCTCTTTCTTCCTCAGTGCCAGGCTGTGCTGCCAGCAGCAGGAGCTTGTGACAACTCAGGGTTCATTTCCTGAAGCTCTCTCTGGTGTCACTCTGGAGCTCAGCTGTGTGAGCAGGATGAGTCCATCTGAAATCATGTGGATTCCCCCCAGAGCAAGGAGTTTGTCTGCTTTTCCTGAGTGCTGGGATCTGAGCACACAGAAAGCTCTTTAAATCCTCTAAAATACCCAGAGGCCTCTCAGGATAATGTGTTGTTTATGACATCCAGGCTTGCCAGTGGTGGGAATGAGAACTGCTCCTTTTCACTGACGTGTTACCAGCTCGTGGATACTTTTTCTGGAAATCTGGCCCAGATCCAGGGTCTGAGTGGATTTACACCACCTACTGATCTGTCACATATGTGTGGAGTCAGGATTTTCCTGGCAGTCATCCCCACATTAGTTAGCAAAGGGCAGCACCCAAACCAACCAGACCTTCCCCTTAGCTCTTCTGCAGCCTTGTGGTGGCACTGCACTCTAGGGACACTTCTGCTGAGTCCCATGCCTTACACCTGGCCCTGTCCAGGCCCAGGCTGTCCCAGGCTGTCCCAGCCTGTGGGAATCTGCAGAATGGTTCCAGTGCAGGGGCCTGGTTGGAATCTCCCTGTGACATTTGAGCCCTGTCTCAGAGAAAGCAGCCACTGTTTGCATTTGTTTACGACTTGTTTCGCTGCTGGCCATGAACCTATGGAATCTTTCCCTGGAAAAAAACTCCTTGTTCCTTTTTTTCCGTGAATGCTTTCATTCACTCTTGGAGCTGAAGGAGCAAAATTTTGTTCCACACTTGGATCTGTGGGCACACTCACAAAGAAACTTCCTTTTTTTAAAAGGTTTGGTTCACTTCCCTGTGACTTAACTCTTTGTCAGAATTGGCCACAGATGGCCTGACTTCATCCTGCCTCTGCTTAGGCTTCTGACAGAGGAATTCCAAGAGTCTGCTCACTTCATTCACTCTAGAGGTGCTTCCAGACTCCTTCCAGTCTGGAGAGGAATGACTTAAGAAGAGGGAACCCAGGGACTCACTGCTTTTAGGTGCTAGATTTCATGGTCTGAATCGTGGCTTGTGCTTATGAATAGCTCAGAGAGCTGGAAGTAGTTTGGGTGGAGTGCTTGAAAGTCATTGCTATTTAGTGGCTGTTGTCTTTGGGAAATGAACTGTGCTCTTTCAGTTTCCTGATACAGAACTCAAGATTTTCTCTTTTGGAATATGCCCCAGTGCAGTCAGGATTGGCTCCATGATTTTGCCATGGATCTGGGCAAGGCAAAGGAGAACCAGCTCCATTCAGAAGTATTTTTGTCTGCTGAGAACTGCAGATCCCCCAAAACCCTGATGCTGTGTAAGAGGCCTCAGCAGTCAGCTGTGGCCTTAAGCTGTGCCAAGAGCATGGAGGATGAAGGGCTCTCCATTCCCAAGAGTTGAAAAGCTGAGCAATCACAGTTTTTGTTTGCTGACAAACACATCTCTGACCTCCTCCCCTGTCATTGCTTCGCCTGTTGTACCTGGTGTCACACCTGGAGCTACATCAGGAGGAATTTCTCCATGGAAAGGGTGATCAGACATTGGAAGGGGCTGCCCAGGGAGGTTTGGTGTCCCCATCCCTGGAGGTGTCCAAGGAAGGAGGCCTGGACGTGGCACTCAGTGCTCTGGGCCAGTGACAAGGTGGGAATCAGGCACAGCTTGGACTCAGTGACCTTGGAGCTCTTTTCCACCCTCAGTGGTTCTGAAATTCTGTATTTTTTGGGTCTCACACTGCATGATGCCTTGTGTTAGAGGAGAAACTGATGCAAGTGATGCCCTTGGAGTCCAGACATCCTGGTTTGGCCAAGCAGAAAACAAAAGGCCCTTTGACAGTCAGGCACAGGGACACCCTCTGATTATGTGGCCTTGGATGATTGTTACTTTTTGAAATGTTCAAGCAACTTACGGATATTTTCCAAGAATTCACACTGCTCTTGCTGCTCCCTGGCAAGGAAACATCAGGAGCTGGAGAGGGAGGTGGTGTTGTTCTTGGAAGCAGCCTAATCCATAAGCTCCTGACCCAGCCTCTTCCTTTGCCACCACAGTTTTTTTCAGGCTGGACCTGGTTCAGACTCGGTTTAACCACTGGTCTGGCTAATTGCAAAGCTGCTCTCAGGCCTGCCCATACTTATAACACACTTCAAGGGCAAACTCCATCATTAACTCAGTAAAAAAGACCTGCATTTGACTCAGAGATGGTCACTAGAGTAACAGTCCCCAAATAACATGGTTGCAGTGCATCTCATTCCAGGATGTCTCACATTTGCAGTGATTTCTTTCAAACTTGCCTTTTTTCCATGGTGTGATGTTTCCAATCCTGTTAATTGAAGATGAGCAATCCTGTTAGAATAAAATAAGAATGTCCTGGTCCCTGACCCATCAACCAAAACCCTGGTTTGAAATACAGATTTTTCAGAATTATTATTTTTAGTAGGAAACTCACATAAAGCTTTCTGTGGCTCCTAAATCTGCCTCCAGCTCAGCAGAGATGGGTGCCTAAATGTATTTAAACAGGGAGGCTCTGAGATATTCTCATCTGAAACTGTTCTTTCTCTTGCTCAGAGAAGCTGTGGCTGCTCCATCCCTGGAAATGTCCAAGGCCAGGTTGGAATGGGCTTGGAGCAGCTGGGTCTAGTGGAAGGTGTCCCAGCCCATGGCAGGGGGTGGAATGGGATGAATTTCAAGGTCCCTCACAGCCCAAACCATTCTGGGATTCTTTATGAACCTTATTTCAGTGGAAATTTTGCATTAATAAACCCCTAAACTTAAACTGATAATTAAGAGCAGCCTTTATTAAATCACAGCAAATACAGCTCAGGTAAACACTGTTGAGTTTGCTCCCATCTGTCCTTACAATTCTGGCATTTAGTGATTGCTGATTAAAGCCCAGCAGGCTCTGCTGGGTGAATATATTTGCCTCACGTGCTGTTTTTGCTCCCTGCAGTCTCTGGAGTACAATATCTTCGAGGGCATGGAGTGCCGTGGCTCTCCCCTGGTGGTGATCAGCCAGGGCAAGATCGTGCTGGAGGATGGGAATCTCCATGTGACAGAGGGCTCAGGGAGGTACATCCCCAGGAAACCCTTCCCTGACTTCGTCTACAAGCGCATCAAAGCCAGGAGCAGGGTGAGTGTCAGTGCCTGCCTGCACATTTGTTCTCACTCTGACAACCCTGAGTTTTTAAGGGCTTGGAAGCCAGATGTTGTCCCCTGGCTCAGGCCACGCTGTTGTTCCCTGCATGGGAGCCACATTTGTCTCATTCCTCTTTCATTTTTGCTGTTCACTCAAGTTGTTACAGGAATAAGCTTCGGGTTGAGCTTGGGTTTTCTGCAGGTTTTATTTTCTGGGTTTTTTATTTTTCTCTGTCTGAGGACAGCCAAACAGAAAATGTGTCCAGGAACCCTCCGATTTGGCCATGAGTCAAACTACCCAGAACCCACCAGGCTGCTCCTGTTACAGAGGTCCCAGGAGAAGTTATCATCAGCATTTATATATCAAAGCTCTCAGCAGCAATTTGGAATTGTAATTTATTGTTACAGATATGTTATGCTGCTTTCAGTTCTGCCAGATCCCATCAGGTGCTCTTGTCTGGTGACTGGTGAGTCACAGGCACAGCCTACAGACTGCTTAAAAGGGACAATATTCTATTTTTAAGATGCTAAAATAGTTGGAAAGTGATTCTGTGAAATGCACCCATTCAAAACCAAACTTGTCTTTTGATATGCCTGAATTTGCCTGACAGAAGAGATGACACTGAACTCAGTTGCTGAGAATTGAAGAAGTTTATGTATAGATTAAATAATTTCTGAGGAGAAATTATTTTGCTGTTTGAAGTTGCCCTCTCCTGGACAACTCCTGAGCTGTGTTGGTTCTGCTGGCCACAAGTGATCCTCCCACTCCTTGCAAATCCTCTTTCTTTGATTTTTTTTTTTTAAGAAATTGCAAGTTATCAAAATTACAGCCTGGTACAATTTAGCCCCATGGAGAGCAGATCCCTGATTTCTGCTGCATCTTCCCACAGAAATACATGTCTGACTATAAATCCAATTGGGCAGCATCTCAACTGGAATAATTGCATTTATCCCAATCTGCAGCTCCAGGGCTGGCTCCTCTGGGCTGCCCTGCTGCTCTCAGCACTGCTTGGCTTTTTGGGATGAGTAATAAAGTGCATTTGAGACCTGCCAGGAGCCTTTAATCCAGTGGCAGGTAGGTTGGGTCATTAAAGGACAGCACCTTTGGGGCAGGGGACAGACTGGCTGGAGCCACAGCACATTCCATGTCACACACTAATTAGAAGGCATCTTGTCCTGCACAAAAATCCAGAGCCAAAATAGGAATGTACCCTGTTCCCAACTCACAGTAAAGATGATCCAGCAGTGGAGTTTTTGGGAGTGCAGAGCAACAAAATCCATATTGCCAAGGAGCCTTGGGGTGCCATGGACTCAGAGCCCCTCAGCTCTCCGTGGTGGAAGGTGTTGAGCTGCACAAACACTGCTTTTAACTTGTGGAAAAATAGTGCAAATTTACTTTGTGTGCTGCAAAAGTTGGGTTGGACAGACACAGACATGTTTTATATAGATATGGATATAAAATAGAAATAGATGTAGATGCAATATAGATATAGAGATATATATAGA
>VZTT01054235.1:150341-163838 GCA_013400855.1 Buphagus erythrorhynchus | reverse complement strand
CTGCAGCAGTGTTGCAGAAGTGCTAGTTCATTAGCAAAAGGCTTACTTTTCTTTAAATATGCTTATGGTCAGCATTTTTTCATTCTTAGTATAGTAAATCCAATGTATCTTTTTTATACTGAGCTGGATTCTCTTCTGCTTTATGTTTGTAACAGAATGATTAAGTAAGGTCTGAGTTGTATTGAAAGATTCAGAAATTTGTGTATGCAGTACATTTTTGAGAATAATTTGGACTAAGATCAATGATCATGAATTGACTTTTCCTGTATTTGGCATTATGTATATTTCTGTTTCATTTCACAAATCATTTGCGCTGATCAACAGGTGGTCAAAATATTAGCTTAGGTGGACCTGGTGAAAATAATCTACAACCAATATGTGGGCAAATAATCTATTCAGTTTGAAAACAACAAAAAAGCATACAGAACTGTCTAAATGAAACCTAATGAAATGGCATATTTACTTCGGGAAATGAGTTAAAAATGAAAACATATTGTCTGCCCTTTGCAGTACAGAATTAGGTGTGGGTACAACTCCTCAACTTATGTGCAGTGCTGTTGATCAGCAAATGCTCAATATCAGCAAATGTGGAACAGCTTCCACTCCTCCTTCAGCAGCAACACTCCTGTGCAGACATCATTAAATAGGAGTTTTGTAAATTAATGAGGGCCATCCACAGAAATGGTTTGTTCATGGAAAAGCAGAATGAAAAAGCTGCAGTGCATCATGGGGTTTACAGGAGCAGAAAGAGAGATTGGGGTGTTTGTGATATTCAAAGGTCACATAAAGCTTTAAACTGCAGGCTGAGCATTCATTTTATATAAAATCTCATATTCACCAGCTCTCTGGACAGAAATATATTCCAATGTATTCTGATCCCTCACAAGCTCCCCTCCAGCTTTGTTTGTGCTCTCCATCACCTTCTCCCCAGCACTGGCACATGTTCCCTAGAGAAGCTGTGGATTTCCTGTCCCTGGAGTGTCCAAGGCCAGGTTGGAGCAATCTGTTCTGGTGGAAGGTGATCCTGCCCATGGCAGGGGGCTGGAACTGGATGATCTTTAAGGTCCCTTCCAACCCAAACTGTTCTGTGATTCTGTGACACACAGAGCCAAGCAAGTTCAGCCCTGCTCCAGGAGCAGCTTTGTGCTGCCCCAGTCATATCCTGAATCCAGCACTAAACTGCATTTCAACCAGCACTGCTGCAGCTCCATCCTGCTGAAACAAATGTTCAAACACTAATAAGTTCCGTTTGAATGAAAATGAACACTTACAGTAAACTCGCTTCCTACTTCCAAAAGCAAAAATTTCCTCTAATTTCTTTTCAAACAGCAAATCCTTCTCCCCCCCAGCTGAGTACAAACAAACATCTGGAACTGCTGTGCTTTAGGTTTTGTTTATGCATATTTAATAGATGGCCAGAGGGTTAGAAACTGCCAAATAATTCTACTCTTAGTAGTTTACATTAACTAATTTCCGTGGGATTTGGGACTCATTTGCCAAGTTTAAGATACAAGCAGAGCTTTTGTGGTTGAGCTGTGGCTCCTGGAAGGCACAGCCAATAAATGGAAAGGCCAGACATGCATCCCTAATTCATCTTCATCCCCAAGTGTCGCTGCACTAGGTGAAGCTGTAACATTTAACCCTGCATGAACTGTACTGAGTAAAAGCTGGCAAACGGCTTGAGCCACTGCTGATCCCAGAGTCACCTCTAAGGGGAAGATGTGGGTGTAACCTCAACAGGGCTTTTCTCTTTGGTGACTAATTTTACATGTTTTTAAAATTCTACTTGAGTATTTATAGGGACAACTCCTATCACTGTTGCTGCCAAAAATCAGTTTACTTGGTCAGATCCTTAAAACTATTACTCTCTGAAAGCATGGGCTTCCAAATCTGTGTTTAAGCAACAAAGCAGACAGGATTAATGGAAATATTGCAAGTTCATAACTGCTTGTGGGGTTAAACCTTCCAGTGTAACAAACATTTGGATGCACTCCTTCCCATATGCTGGGAACAGAAATATTTTTTGAAATACAAGCTTAAAGTAGTAATGACCACTGGATCTTAATCTTGGGGGAAAAATAGGTCAGTGTTAGGAAAACACTCAACTGCTGTATTGAACCATGAGGAAAAGAAGAGTATATAGTTTCCTTTCAGTAACCTGCTGTTATTATCAGCTTATTCAAGAGGAGATAAGCTTCCCACAGCACTGATGAGCAGGAATTCTCATTTTAAATTAATTCAACAATTATGAGAAGGTGACCAATCTGATATAACTACCCAACATATTGCCATGAGTTCACAGTTCACTGAAATTATACCTGAAAAACATGAATTCTATGTATAACCCCACCGGGTTAAGCATCAGGTATGGACTCCTACCTGCATTTTCAACCACAGTTTGCAAACTGGCTTGTTTCTGTTAAAAAAATGACCTTAATGTTATATTTTTTAGTCTTCAGCATGGCTGCTCTAGGTATATTGAGAGTGAAAATTGCTATTTGAGTCTCTTATGGGTTATGATAGATGTTATTGAAAGGGGAAGAAATATGAAAGGAAAACAATGCCATTGCTTCCTTAATAGATTCCTATTCTTTACAACATCCAGGAAGTTTCTAAGCTTGCATTATTAATGTGCACTTATCTTTTATGCAGAACAGTACTAGAAGAGATTTACAGTAATTTTCAAGGTAAAACAAGGAAATAGAGACTAGGGCACTAGCTAGTTTAGTGCATTTTTCAAAGTTAAGCCTTTAAAGAAATTAGAAGGGAAAAGAAGCTTGTTCACTACAGATTCTCAGTAAGTCAAGCAGAAAATTATAATCTGAAGAAAAATAGCTGTTAAAGAAAGCACAGGCTTGCAGCATTTTCTTACAATTACTGAAAGATTTTTGCATCTCTTAGCAGTTCAACACCACTGAACAGCAAGTGTAGGCTTGGTATAAACACATAAATCAAAAGCTGATTTCTTATTCTAAGCCTAAAGTTTCAGGGGAAAAAAAATCAGAACATGGCTGCTGTTTTATAACAGCCAGACCCACTGTCTTAACTCCAGACCTTCTCTTGTGACCTGCAGTGAGATTTTTCCCCATAAAATGGCAGAGTCCAGAGGACATCTTAAGGATACAATGAATTCACAGATAAAAGATAACACTTCCCACAGACTAAGTCACCACATTTTGAATAAAATTTTCCCTCATAATGTCTTTGTCACAGAGGATGACAAATGCTACAGCACCTTGCATAGCTCTGGTGTAGCTTTACACCATGTCCAGTCTTAAGCCTCTGGATCCCAGTAAACTGCTCAGTTTTCATATAAATATTTTCACCTAATCTTTAAGTCTTTGTGCCAAAAAGGTAACCACTGGTATAACCCAAGGGTGTTGTTTCCTTGACTTGGTCCTCCTACAAAAATCTCTGCTTCCTCAGCCTTTATCTCCTTCCACACTTTATGGAATAATCATGTCTTTCTTTAGTTATTGCTCCTCTAAACCATAACAATCTGCCTTGGTAAATCTTTCCAACTTCCCTGATGATCCCCATGGCTTTTCCCCCCCAAATTGCATTCAGGTTATCTGGTTTTCCTGTGCAAAAAATTGTTTTCTGTGCAAAAAATTGTTTTCATGGAGGTGTCATTTAAAGCAGTTTAGGGGAAAGTTCTCAATTGTTCCTTGGATAAGCACTAATAGCTTTTCACATTCTGTATTTTGGGGAAAGAGTCTGTCAGAAATACCAACCTTAAAATATTTTAGACTGAACATGGGTGAAATACACGGGAAGAGCACTGCATTAGGAGGTTGTACCAGTTCCCTGCTGATGCAGTATTAGCCTCTTGTCCATACCAAGGCTTGTGCAGAGCCAGCTAAAGACAATGGAAGCAAAGCTGCTAACCCTATTAAAATATTTTGGCTGACTTCATTGAGTGGAGCTCGAGGCTACAGTTGCATTTGAAAAAATATTATGACAAAATTAAAGTTGCTTTAATTTAATAAAGCAGCTACATGCCTGGCTTTTATGTTGTTTAGTGTTTAAGTATTGACTTGACCGCAAGGGAATTTCTGAAAAGGGTTCTAAGGATGAATGGAGAAAACCATTTCCCAAAAAGGCAGGAAAAAACATCTTGAAACATGGCAAAGGGGAGGTATTATGGGACCCTTAATTTGAACTTTTCTCACCCCAGGAAATTCAGAAATGCCTGCAACTACAGCACCTGCAACCAAAGTTAACAGATAATTTAATGTATTTAAAATATTCTGCTTAACTGATGACTGTCATTTAGTCAACACAAACAACATGATTTGTTGTTTTCTTTTTATTAAGGTATGTCCTGCTCTTATAAATAAGTTTTCCTTCTTTTGCTTAAGTCTTGAAAACTTGTAATCACAAAAATGTGAAATGATGTTGGTATCTTTAGAGGTGCTGGGAGTGGACAGAGGGAACAGCCTTGGTACAGATATTTGTGGTAGTCACTTGTGCCATTTCTCACTAGGTCAAGTCACAGCACATTGATATTTTGCTTATTTCCCTGCAGCAGGCTATGTCAGAAAACTGGAAGCAGAAATCATGGTTCTTCATTCCAGGCCTGACAGAAAAAGCTGCTTATTAAACTCAAACACAGTGTTAATAATCCATATATGACTGTGAGACAAATATCTAGTTCCTGGGTCCAGCTTGCCATCAGTATTTTCAGACAGAAACAATTTGTTCTCATTTGTTGTGCTGAACCTGACTACCCTTTGTCCCCTTAAATTCCCTAGGTACCAGAGGAAAAGCATTAAGGATTTTTCCTATGCCTGTCTACAGCCATTGCACCAACTCATGGGATGATTTTGACTTTTGGCATCCAGAGAAAGCACAGCTTTCACTGGCTGTATAGGCAGGCAAAAATATCAATTTAAAATGTACTATTAAGAAGGAAGAGCCTGCAGAGTCAGTGTGCCATTTCCCAAGACTGAGAAGTAGGATCAGTGCTATTCATAGAATCAATAATTAAAGTTGGAAAAGACCTCTAGGATTGAGCCCAATCATTAACCCAGCACTGCCAGGTCCACCACAAAACCATGGAGACAGAGGATTTATTCCATGCCAAGGCATGGTTGGATTCCCTGTTGAAGGGATCTTTAATCATCAATTAGAAAACAGAGTTTCTATGTGGGAATGGATTTCACCCCAAGTGAAAGCATTAAAAAAAAAGCAGGACATGTCTCCATAAAATGTCTGTGAAATTTGCTTCAGTAAACAAGAGGCAGGGGCCAGAAGGCTCCAAGTGGAGAGGCAGAGCAGCACAAAGAATGTGTGGTTACCATAAAAATACACTATCTTAAACAAATCCCAGAAAGAGGGCCTTCCTGATCCTGAAAAGCATGAATTCTGAGTGGCTATTTTTAAACAGATAAAAACATATGTATCTGAGAGACTGCCAGCTGCTGGCTCAGCATTTGTTCCATGCTGCTGTTGGCAGCAGCAGCAGCAGCACGGCCATGATAAGGCAAAGCAAACTCAGATATCATTTCTCAAGTCACCATTTAAGAACTTAATGGAATTGCAGAAGAGGGAGGGGGGTCTGTGGACACTTCCAGCTCCTGCAGTACCCCGAGATGTTACTGAGCAATGTCTCATTTCCCTTTGAGCACATCAAACAGGCACACTGGCACGATCCAGCAATTTGTATGTTAAATGTCTGTCAACCATTCCCAGGTAATTTTTCAGCTTTATTCTTCAGTGCTTAGTACACATCTATCAAAGGAGGCCAGTAAATAGTACCTCAGGCAGAGTTTTTACTGTAATTTCTTAATTTTCTAGCAGTCCACAGTTATCTGGACATACAAAGGAATTATTTTCTCTCCACCAATTAGCAGAGCAGGAGTTCAAAAGCCTCCGCGACTGCTTTAACACAGAGAATTCCTTAATCCATAAAAATTAATGGAGATTATGTTAAAGAGACTTAGATATTTAAATCCTTCTCCACATTAGTCACTCTCTTTTATGTGCAGGTAACTGCAGCTGAAGTCCTCAGGAGCCCTGTGTGTGGCAGAACAAACTAATCTCTCCAAATGACAAAGGTGAGTTTTTGCCAGTTCTCCCCTGACAGCAGAAGGTGGCAGCTTCTGAGGTCTGACATTCCCCCCACTGAACCTCTGATGATTTATATTAAAGGCTTAATTGGCTCCAAAAGTCTTAATTGGAGACATTTATTATTGCTGTGGTTGTCCCAGTTACAAATAACTTTGTTGTTCAATTAAGTACAACAAGTACCAAGATAGAAGTTCTACATTTTTATTTTTCCTTAAATCTGAAATGTAGCATCATCATCCTATACCAGTCCCAAAGTATCCAAACAGAAACTTTACACTGCTCTTTTTATGGCTGCACAGTTTTCACATGCACCTATTAATTGTAGTTACAGTAAAAGGTTTTGAACTCATTTTCTCTCAACATGATCACTTTAAATAGACATATCCTCAGAAAGACAGGAGATTTTTAGAACAGAGTAATTATCTGGATGATAAAAAGTTGCATTTCAAAGATTTGCTAGAGGGTATTTACTGACTATACCTGTCAAAGACAAAAGTTACAGAAGGGGGATTTTTATTTTCCACTCTCCCTTAACTTCTTTTCTTCCTGGCCCCTGAGTGCATCTCCCAAATATTTTTTTCCTCTTAAACCCAGAGGCTCTTTGTGAAAGCAACAAAGGGGCAGGTTTCCCATATTTAGGATGATGAGGAACTACATTTACTCAGGTTGGTTCATGCCCAAATTCACAGCTCAGTTCAGGGCTGGGGTTGACTTTGAGCTGTTCAGATGCTACCAGCAGGAACCACAGCCTCAAAAAGTTTCCACAGCTTCAGAGAGAGCATTCATATTTCCACACTGCCTTTCATGGGCTGCTTTTCCCCTTGTGCCTGTGGATGCAGAGGTACAGCCTTTTTCTTCTTTGTGCCCTTCTGAGAGGATGAAGCCACCAGCTGCTGCTACACCCAGGAGCTGGGCCAGTGAGAATATGCAAGTTATATATAATGATTTATTTTTCACAGAATCATTTAGATTGGAGACGACCCCTAATTAGTGATAGAAAAAGGGGAATGGCCTTAAACTGAAAAAGAGTACATTTGGGTAGGGATATAAACCTCAAAGAACAGCAACAGCAGCACACTGAGGGCTGTAGCTCACAGAATAATTTGGGTTGGATTAAATATCATCTCATTCCAACCCCCTGCCATGGACAAGGACCCTTTCCACTCAGCCAGGTTGCTCCATCCCTTGAACACTTCCAGAGATGGGGCATCCACAGCTTCTCTGGGCACTCTGTGCCAGGGCTTCAGCACCCTCACAGTAAAGAGCTTTCTGATCTCAATCTCTCCTCTTTCAGCTCTAAACCACTGGCAGGTTCATCTCATCACCAAGTCAGTATTGTATGCATTAATTGTATGCAGTGGCTTTTTGGGGAGAAGAGGAACCTACATAAACCCTCCTTGCANATATAAAACCTGAACACAGGCACTTTTTCCTCCCCTCTTGGAGGGGGCACAGGGCACCTGGGCAGGAAGGAGCTGCCCCTCCAAGCCCCAGGCAGCTCCCAGGGCTGGCTCCTGCATTTCGTTACCACAAGGGGTCAGCCGGAGCCCGGAGCATCCTTCTGCACGGAGGGAGGGAGGGATGGAGGGATGGATTGAGGGATGGAGGGGCGGTTCTGACCTCTCGGGCTGCTCTGTTCCAAAATTAGCATCGGGCCAGGCAGCTGTTAAAGCCAGCCTTCGAAACAGCTTAATTCAAGTTGCTGCCTTCAAAGGAAAAGTGTTGCAGGACCAGGAGAAGAAATGCAGAGAGGTGAAGACAGCAAGTGAACCCTTTGGTATCTCAGAGGGACTTTCTGCTGCAGTTTTACAGCACAAATTCAGGTACCTGAATATGCTATTTGTGCAGAATTTAATCACAAACACACAGCACCTTTTCCAGCAGATTGAACTAATCCTTCCATAAAAATCTGAGCTGAAGCCCTAGGAGCTTGAGACCTACTCTAAATAAATATTGACAATTATTTCATAAAATCACAGAGTATTTTGGGTTGGAAGGGATCTTAAAGATCACCTAGTTCCAACCCTCTGCTGTGGGCAGGGACATGTCCCACCAGACCATGTTGCTCAAAGCCCTGCAAAAGTCATCCCTGCTTGGAAAACTGGAATTACACACCCACACAAATTTTACTCCCTTGCAGCAATCCAGAGCAGCCCATTGCTCTCCTAGTAGTCAATAATATACAACGATGTATTTAAAACAATATAAGGAAGCAGATTTTAGCCTCTGACATACCATAAAAATGGACATTACACTGCAGATGTGCAGCACACAGGACTCGTGGGAAAGTTCACTGAAATATTTTCAGAGCATTTTCAGCAAGCTAAGGGTTTTGTCTATGAATTTGATGCTTACAAATTGATGTTCCTTTGGTGAAACAGTCTGATATAATATAATTTTGGAGGTACTTCATTCCTCCTACACAGTTCAATAAATTCTTATTAAATTTTATATTGTTTTCCAACATTTTGGCAAGGATTATGCTAGAAACTACAAAGTTGTATGAATAATAGCTTTTTCTTTTTTTTTACTGGATTTTGCTGGAAGCTTTGCAGACAAATTCACGCAGCCAGTTAAGAACAACATCTAATTCTTGTGAAAGCTAGAAATGAAGAATGAAAAATCAGTAGCCCTTTTGGTAAAGACAGCCTCCAGCCCCTGAAAGCCTCAAGCTGCCATTTGGTTTCCTTCTCAAAAAAAAAAAAGTCATCAAACATCCTACTATAACTGTCAGAGAGCTTTCTGGCTTTTTCAGAATTAGTTTAATGACCAGAAAACAGCAAAAATTCAGACAAGGACTTTTCAATAGTGAGACTGGAATGGTCTGAACATCTGATAGGGGGTCACCTGCATTTCTAAATTTCATGCCAGAAAACCAAAGGTTAAAATGTGAATTCCTAAAGAGAAACAAATCAAACTTGTATGAAAAGCCCAAAATAAAAGCAGTTTTTTAGCTCTAGTGATCACAGAGCGTATGAGTGGGAATTCATGGAGCAGAGCCTGTTTTCTGGAAAGCGAAGTGGTTTATTAGCAGTGCCTGCCTTGCAATTGCTAGTAAAGCAGTGAGCTGTGTAAGCCAGGAGTGAGAGCAGGGCATGAGTGTCCATCTAATGAAGTGCTTTGCAGCCTCCTGCAGATGTGCAGAAGCAGGAGAGTTGGGACTGGGGGCTGACAGATGCTGGGGCTGCACTGATCACCAATTCAAAATGGAGCAGCCACAGAATGGCTTTAAACAAAGATGACTCCAGGGCCCTGGGGGCTCAGGCAAAAATCTGATCAAGTCATCGAATGAGCATGGCAGACAGCTTGCCTGCATGGCAAACACCTTCCTGGGCTGGCTCACAGTGAGCCCATCACTCCCACCAGAGGAAGGCACCCTGCTCTCTGGTCCATGCTTGTAGAACAGGACAGAAACAGAGGATCTGGTAGGACAAGCTGCATCCTCTGCCTTTTGTAAAGCAGAAGTCTCCATTGTAGCTCATTAAGATCTGTAATAGCCCTACAAGCTTGTATACACCAGGCATTTCATGAATAGCAAGTTTTTGGCAGCTGACCAATCATCTGAATATTTCAAGGCTTGGCAATATTTCAGTCTCCATAGCAAAGGAGGTCATTTTCCTTCTATTCCCTGGAGTGGCAGCTTACAGTTCAGTCAAATTCCTTCAAGTGACCTTTCCACGTATTTAAAATATTTCTTTTAAATAACTTGCCATTCTGTTCCAGCTTGTTGCAGCAGTTACAGCTGCAAACCCCCAAACCTAGGATAAGGCTCTGATTTTATGTCATATCATTACTAAGTCCTCCCCTGGCAGACACTGATTAGAAATGACCAATTAACAGTCCTCCAGTCTGTGGAACAAGCCTAATTAGCCAGACTGAGGAGTGCCTAGGAAACTAATGACTTTTCCCCTATTTGCACAGGCGAGGATGCCCAGTCAGCACAGCTTGGCAAGGCTCGGGGGGCTGTCAAAACCAAGATAACTACCTGCAAGGCAGAGTGGGAGCATGGTGGTCAGTGAAAAGGGCCTTCAGGATGAGAAAAAATGAGAGTTTGGTGCAGCATCCCTCTTGGGAGGAGCAGTCCAGCATGGCTTCACTCAGCACAAAGGGAGCCAGACCCTCGGGAAGGGAAAGCTCCCGGCTCGCAGAGCTTGGAAGGGGTCGATCCACACTTGGTCTCAATGATGTTGAAATAAAAACAATTCCCACATGAGAGGCCTGAGGCTTGCAGGAGGACAACAGTAAGGTCAAGAAGAGGAAGTTTTGGGGCAAACATATTTTGGCTGGGTGTGAAGACCCCTACTATGTATGATTTGTTCTTTTTTCCCTTTAGTTGCATGTCCGCCTTGGCTACACAGGATCAGGCTGCTTTCCACTTGAATGACCTTGCAGTTTTGAAATAAGAAAGTCCTTTTTAGTTTCTATGAAACTGCAGGGCTGACCAAAATAATTTTTTCTATTGTTAAAACTACTAAAATAGGAGTTTTAACTGGCTTTTCTAACTTACAAAAAGGTTTTTTTTCCACTCAGTAATAAGAGAAACTGTCACTTAAGACTGGAAATTCCCACAGTTGCTAAACAGAAAAAAACAGAGGAAAATCTTTTTAATGTCATGCTTTGTGCAAAAATATTTAACAATTAACAGTCTCAAATTTCTTGTGCATTTCTCTAAATATTGCAGTTGTTTTATGAAGACCACTGTGAACACAGCTGTGCCAAACCAACAAACAGTTGAGGCCATTGTTGGTATTTTGGCAATACTCTCTTTGAGAAAAGCATGAAAGCCAGCTGGGTTGGAAATTGCAGATTCCAACTTTAAAGATTTGAGGGATAGAGTATGCAAAAATAAAGAGAGGTTATTCTGCCATATTTACCCACACCAGTAACAGCCCTTTGAGACCCACTCACAGCAGGGGATATATTCAGGCTGCAGGGCAGATAGACTCCATGAGGAAAGGGGGAAAAAAGCCAGTGCTGTTGAGGAGACAGCCCAACAGCACTGGAATGCATTTTGGGAACACATTAAAACTCCCTCCCAAGTTTTAGACATATCCATCAATCCCAGTAAGTCCATTAATAGAGAGGGCTCCACCAGTGAGAAAAGATCTGGCATGGAATATGTTGTGCCAGCTCATGCTGCTTTATGCTCTGCAAATGGGCCCTGGTTTCAGAGGCTGTGTCCTGCAGCTGTGAGTACAATCAAAATATCCTCTCTAGGTAGAGAGATCCAAACCAGACCTACCAGCCCACCAGCATGCAAGCCCAGCCAAAATTCTCTAGCTAAAGTTTACCTCATGTGTTGGTCCATAGCTGTGTTATCATGTTCACAGTTCACACTGTTGAAAGCACCTTGAGGGCCATGATTCAGAGCACTCTGCATCCTGTGGACACATAAAACCACCCAGTGAGGTTTTGGTGTCACAAGGAGTCCCACAGACCGGGTCACCACCGTTTGTGTGTGGTGACCAGACAGAAAGAGAGCAGCACCACAGGATCTGTAGCCTGTGTGAAGTCTGTGTAATGCTCTACCTGGAAATAATGCCATGGCAGCAAAGGCTGGCTTGCACATTGCAGTGATTTTGTTGGTGTTTCTGTCACCAGCACAATGGAGAGAGCACAGCTTCCTCCACCCCACTGAACAGCAGCTGCTTGTGATGAAATAAAGGGTTTAAAACATTTCATTTGGATTGGTGTTATTTTCCTCCTAGTGCCATGCTGCCAGATGTCCCCATGCCGACTCAAGGTGCTGTTCCTGCTGCAGGATTCCTTGGGATGTTCCTGGTGGTTTGTCCTTCCACACCCCAGCTGCCACCATGAATGAGCCAAGCTGGTGCAGCACACCCAGGTGATGCTGGGCTGCCACGGAAAAGCCTCAGTGATTTTGTGAGTAGCACACACATCACACGGGGAGCCAGTGGATTGCAGGCAGTGCCAGCAGGACTTGTGGCTGGCAGCGATTTTTCAGCCTTTCT
This sequence comes from Buphagus erythrorhynchus, assembly GCA_013400855.1. Lineage (NCBI taxonomy): Eukaryota > Metazoa > Chordata > Aves > Passeriformes > Sturnidae > Buphagus > Buphagus erythrorhynchus. The sequence continues at coordinate 151,794 of VZTT01054235.1, read as the reverse complement.
CATCACAGAAAATGCAACTCACCAGCTAGGTCTAATAAAAGCCAGTCCTCACAAGCAAGGCGACCGTGATGCCAACATTCAAAGTGGTAGGGAGTGCACACTCTTTTTTTTGGTGGTGGAGGCCAAGCAAACATGGTACAGTTTGTGTTTAGGGAAGCATATATTCTGCTGTGATGTTTGATCTGGCAAGAAACCACGGTTCCTTCCTGCAAGCTGGCAAAACACTAAACACAGGGAGTGCCATGCACAGACAGTCTCAATTAAGCTATCTTTTCTGAGCTATAAAACAGCGCTGGGCACATAAAACAACAGAAAACACATTTGTTTCCTCTCCATCTGCACAAGATATACAGTGATTCAGTTTTACTCAATTGGCAACACCAGAGGAAGAAAAAACATGCATTTAATCTCTATTTAGGACCACCTTACTCTGTGCTGGCTACTGGTTGTTTCTAAACCTTTAAAGGAACCAAAGGTGCCTTTAAAGGAACTTAAATATGGAGCTAAAGTCCATTAACTATGATCTGTACTACACTAAATAGGGCACAATTGCAACAGGTTACTAAGCAATTGGAAAATACAAAAAAAACTTGCACAAACCAAGGAAAAAACCTCCAAACTATCCACACCATCAAAAAGCCCTCCCCAGTCACATTCCTACTCCTTTAGTTTCCAGTCATGAAATTCAGTTAGGCAACATATTTTCACAGCAGAAGTAATATCTCCTTAATAACCTTTAAAACCCTGACATTTTCTTAGAAGCCATGTGTATAAATTAAGCAATAGGTTAATTAAAATTATAGTAGTTCATAGCAAGTTATTTGACAACACTTATGTGGGCTTGGTGAAGCTGATTACAACCATGGCCTTGACCATGGATTATACACATGAAAAACCTCAGGCTGCTGCAAGACTGAGAGAAATGCAGGCTATTTCACAGCAAAAATCTTATTTTGCATTTGGGTTTCCTAAATCACCATCTCCACCAGCCCAGGTAAGAATCTAAATTCTGTTACCTTAAGCAGGGAGTGCAGGAAAGTTGGGTTGGGAGAACCTGGCACATCAATAGTCCCTTTGTGGCCAACTCCCTCTTTCTACTCTGCTATGTCTTACTGTCACTATAAAACAAAGAGAAACCCTTGGATTGTAAAATAATCTACTAAGAACAAATTTAGGTCTCTTTGGGTGTTTTTTTATTCCCCATAACTACAGTCTACATGATTAGTAGCACTCAACCATAAGAGGAAAATAATCATATTCAAATTTGGCCTTTGATCAGCAGCATTTCTCTGCACGAGAAAAGTTCAGTCTGGGTTTGGCTGGTGCCTTTGAGATAAACAGAAAATTACCCTGCAGTTTTTCTGGCAAGTTGGTGAGGAAAGAAGCCAATACTCAGCTAAAATTAAATGTAAAATTAAATAGGGTTGCTTCCCCATTTAGCTTCCTTTGGATT
>VZTT01054235.1:127475-150325 GCA_013400855.1 Buphagus erythrorhynchus | reverse complement strand
AAAACTCTCCAGCCTGACCATTCACTCTCTTGTGTTTTCAGGAATCTCTTCCTTTAAAAAAAAAAGATGACTTTGGCTGCATCTGTGCTGATGTGAGCCTGAGGACTTGCCCAGTGTGGGTATCCTATCTGCATCCCATGCACAGCATAAAGCCCTTGGATCTCTCCAGCCTGGCCTAGGTGCAGCTGCAGTGGGGCCACGAGATACACTGGAGCCCAAAAAAGTTGTTGAAAGCTGTCCTTGAGCTGACTGTCTCACTCTGCAGCACACATAGACATACTTTATATATTCATATATATATATTTACATATATTCACATATATTTTTATATATATCACAGAGAATGGGCATGTCCATGCCAGAAGCTGTGTGAGCCCTCTATGAACTGTTTTTATGACTAATCATGCCAACTAATTGCAGGACATCACACACACATTGTCTTCTTGTTTATGGCAGGATTACACTCTATCCCCTTAGACCATAATCCAGTGCTCAAAGCTGCTCTCACAGACTCTTTGGAGTGCTGCTGGTCTCAGATTAGTAAATTCTAGGTGACCCATGGTAATATCTAAATGACTCATGTCTCATGAAATACTGACCTTGGCCAAAGCTGAGATAGAAATATTCCATTTTAAAAGCTGGCAGAAGCTGCTTGAACACAGTGGGATACAATTTCCCTAACTACTAACCTGAAAAACAGATTACCTGGACAAATGGCTGTTAATAAACTCAGGGAAGCTTTTTGCTGATAATAACTTACCTAAATTAAGACAATTTGGCAGTGGAAGGGGAGATAATCAGCAGGGAAAGAGCAAAAAGCCCAAGTCCAAGTTTCAGTCAGAAGCAGCATCTGAGCAATTCTATGTCTTAAAACAGCTGACAGAAACAAAACAGCAAGTAATTGTGACATACAGCTGACAAAATCAAACAGATGTCTTCAAGACCAGATAAAACTATCTAGATTACAATCCACATGAAAACTACTACATCTCTTACTAAACCATAAAATGGATACATCTGCCTGGGGGGAAAAAAGAAATCTATAGTGCAGTTACAACATTCCTTCCTTTTGTCTTATTTACCTAATCTGGATGGGGGAAAAAAACCCCAAAGCTCTATTTTACAATTGAGACTGTCATGTGGACATGGTAAAGAAAGCCTTGTGCACTTAGGGTAGAATTGATCAGAATCAGAATAGAAACACAAAGCTTGGTGAAAGGCACTTGTCACAAAATGCAGAACATGAGTTACTTTCACAGAAATGCAAAACAATTTAAAAAATCTGATAGTCAGGATATATTTATATGCCTAAAGAACAAGTCCCAAAGCAGCATTTTGAATTATGCATTACTCCATTTTATCTATTATAAGGTCACAATTTTGGAAACATGAGCCCTTTCCCATTTCTCTTCCCTACAAATGACACCTGGAACAAATCAAGTCACTTCTGAGCACACATGCCTGGTAACAACATGCAACACAGCAGCCAAGAGTGGAACAGGTGATTTGGCTCCCCAGTATTCCCAGCTGCTCAGTGGCAGCAAGCCATCCTTAAAATGACATATTTTGGCAAGGACACCACAACAGTGAACCCTTTTTTACTTGATAAACAGCACCACATTCCCCTTGGATACACAAAGTTCCTGTGACACTGTGTCGATGATACCTGGCTTTATCAATCACTAAAAGTTTTGCAGAACTTTTTATTCAAGAAAGGTGTTTCTTGCCCCATTGGACAGATAGTCTGGAAAGGGCAGGATGAAGAAAAAAAACTGAATTCATGGCCACTTATCACTAAAGACAACCTGGCCAAGCCTGGCCTCAGCCATTCATTTCTCTGGAGTTTGGCAGAAGAGGAGCCATGGTATTCAATTTAGGTGCTTGTGCCCCTCAATTCCATTGCATTATTTAGAGTTGAGACAGGCCAGATCCTCCATTCTCAAGCTGAGACTAACCATGTGTGCTGAGCAACACCCTGCTGTTTCCTTGCAAACTCATTTCTAAAGTTTCCCTTCCCAGGCTAAGGGAGAAAAGAGGAGTCAAGCAGTTTTTTTATTTTTATGAGGAGAAGCTGTTGAAATCCCCTCAGTCCCAGGCTGTTTCCTCACAGTAAGGACACACCAGCATAGAGGAAGTCAGCAGAAACCCTGTTCTTGCATTCCTGGTAACAAATGACATTTTTTGGGGTGCCTGGTGGCAATTAACATCTAATTGCTTGCCCAGAACCATGACACAAACACAGTTTTGTCCTCCTCTCTGAGTAACCCAAGTGTCTTCTCGTAGTACAGTACTTGAATTCATTATGGTGGCCAATGCACTTTAAGCATTAATAATGACATTTCTACTCTCAGTCCCTCCATAATGGGTAAATTACCTTTAGAAAGGGGAGCAGAGAGGATATATGACTCTACCAGGGTGACATAAAAAGTCCACAGGGAGAAGTTAATTGCATCCAGAGTGCCATGCTAACACCTTAAACCCCAGACAGACTTTCCCCTTTATATACTGAAGGCAGTCCATATGCAAAAGGAAAGCTTTTCTCCCTCTATACTGGATTTTATCAGGTGCTTAATATATTGATGTTAAAATGGAAAATAGGGAGCTTCTACTTTATTAATTCCTCTTTTTACAGTGCCTAATCCTCAGCTGAATACAAATTAATTTTTTTTCCACACTGTCCTTAGTTTTTATGGCCACCATGGGTATTTGGTCACTCTTGGGATAAGGTCATTTCCAGGAGCCCATCCCCTCCCTCTCTCTTTCCCTTCCCTCTCAGGTATTTATTAGAGCATCAATCACAGCAGTACCTGGGCATGAAGTGTCACCTGGCTAATGGTCTGTGGCTTTCAGACACCATAACAGCTTACAGACACACATCAGCACATCAGTCCTGTCACCCCGGCCATGCAGGGTATTTACCTGATGGTCATTAAAGGGTAATATGAAAGGATATTATTTAAATACCCTGTCAGCAGGGTATTTAAATCCCAGCACCCATGTCACCTGCACACGCAGCTTTCTGCACAGGGGGAAGGCAATTTGTGTCAGTGAGAGCCTCTCAGAGTGAAGCAATCTCTTCAGTAAGGACAAATAAATTCCCAGTTTTGTCACTGAATGTGTTAAAGGAGCAAGAGTTACCTTCTGAAGGTCCCCCTCTGAAGGTGAGCAGGGGTAGCCAGCACACACAGCAGGAAAAAACACCTGGATCTGCAGCATCCCTGTTTGAGCTCCTCTGTGCCCCCAGGATGGCCCAGGACCACTCCTGCTCCCCAAAACCAACCTGATTCATCCAATAACACAAAAACAAAACTTAGGATGCATTTCCATAAGTGCTCGCTGCCTTCCAAAGGCTGTGCCCACCCCTCCTCCCCCTCCCCAGCCAGGCAGATATTTGGTATTCAGTGCCTTTGTCTCCTCGCTCAAGTCAGCTCACATAATTGATAGTGGAGCAATTTCCAACTTAAACTCCAGCCATTAACATACAAAAAGCAGAACGAATTTGAAGTGCTTCGCTGTTGGAGGGAAGGAAACATTAGTTCCAGGAAGACTTAACCAGAATGGAAGCAAGTAAATGGCTTTTAGCTGAATCAAGGCATTTATGTCTTGATTTCCCCCTCCTTTTATAGAAGGATTCTAGCCCTGAAAAATGAAACATGGACATGCCTTATAGAAGGCCAAAAAGCCCTTTGAGTTTCATTATTTATTTCAGACTTCAGCAGGATGCAGATATATATGTGCTGTGAAACACTGAAGCATGGTAATCACAGCATAATCAGTATTCTCATCTGCATTAAGAGCTGATCTTGCATTCATCAGATCAAACCCAATGCTCAGCCCGTGAGCTTATTCAGTGCTGTAATATATTCAATTTCTCTTGATCCATCTGTCAGCACATTTCTGCTATGCAGAGAGTATGAATGGCTACACAAGGCTCCAGATTGAGGAGCTGGGTTTCTCCTTGGTCCTCATGGGGAAATGTATGAAACAAATTTTGGTTTACTATTGGGCTTTTCTTTCTACCTGCCTTGGTAGAAGGTGTCTGATGTGCAAGTACCTGCAGCATGGCAGGTGCTCTTTGATTTCCATTAAGATTCTTTTTTTCCTGGCTTCTTATATTTGCAACTCAGAAATTGGGCACTACAGCTTAGTATCTCCCCTTTGCCCTTTTGAAAAGTACAGTTATGAGTATCTTCATAAGAGGAGGTTATCACTATCATCAATCTCTCCCCATTCTCAGATTTTTATTTTTTTTAGTTGAAGTCACAGTTTTGTGTCTTTTGAGCCTCATTAGGCTTTTGCCATTATGCTTGTTTTATGATTTACAGACTGTGAGAAACATTCTGCATTTTCAGCATCTCCCTGTCCCCTCTCCCCTCCTTTTTTTCAGGGATTTAATTGCAGAGCCAAGGCCTTTCACTGAGCTGTGGCTTTCCCTTGAGAGGTGCATATGCTGCAGCTCACAAGACACAGGGTATCAGTCAGGATTTCTCTCCCTCTGCCCCAAACTCCAGCTGTCCCCAAGAAAGCAGCCCCAGAGGTCACTGGTGGTCACAGCAGCCTGACCTGAGCTGGCCCAGGGGATGGCTGCAGTGCAGATAAAATCCACTCCCCTCCACACAGCAATGCACTTCACAGGGGTATCAGCACTGCCACCAGATAACCTTGTATGCACAGTGCTACGAGTGACATGCTGCAGGGGGGACTGATAAAATTCCTCTCCATAACTGCAGTTCAGGAATTCCATATCTGCCCACCTTACTTATCACACCCATTCCACCCAGGGAACATCAGTTAGGATGCTGCTTGAACAGAGATGTGTGGACCAAGGGCAGCTGGAACCAGGCTTTGGATGAAAACAAAGCCACGGTTTTACCTCTGGAAGAACTACAGAGTTAGCTATAAAAACAATCTAGATTTACACAGAGGAGTACTGAGTTATCTTTCAAAGTGCCTTAGAAATATCTTGAAGGGCATCAACATTTTAATTTTTTTACTTTTACACTTTAAGAAATTATTTTCAGCTTTCTAAAGGAGACTTCAATTATCACTCACAAGTCACTTTACACAGTTCAGTTCATGTCAGTCTTTTTCAAACTACTACAGTTCTTGGAGAAAGAAAACTTCAAGAAAACAAGCATTTACTGAATGCTCCAGAAGGAGGAATATATTTATCAAGCAAACATAAATCCAAGCTGGCAGAGCAAAGCCTGAAAACTAATCACATTCACTGTGAGTTTAGATGAAAGAGTTTTTTCCTAAATTTACTTCTACTGCTTTTACTGTTATTTTTACTCTACCCAAGCCTTCCTACAGATTATTCTACGCATCTCACAAACATTCCAATGTCCTAACCCAGCTGGAAAAAGGCCAGCATAGAAACCCTCAGTTGCCAGAGCTTATCTTTGAAGAATGTTAGAAGCAAAAAAGAGAGAATCCATGTAAAAAGCTTCATATGCTCCATCTTTCACCCAACAGCCAAAGAGACTCCTCTCTCTTCAATCAAGTAATAGATCCATACATTTCAAGACAGAATTCTGGAGTCTGTATTTCTACAAGGCTTTACAGCTTTCTGTTTTCTTTATGCAGGTGATTTATCTTGAAATCCTGCTTTGATTTCCCACCCCCATCCCCAAGTATCCTGCTAGTTTTCCTGTCCAGGTGTTTTTACTGACCCATGCCTTTGGTTTCTGTCTAAATTCCCAAACCTGTTATGATTTAGTTCAGATTAATTTAGACTGAACAACATATCATAGCTTGATCTAAAGTTAATTCCAGTGGTGACGACTCAGTTGTTCTTCCCCAACCTTACTCAATTCCCAGCCCAGGCTAGATAATCTTGTATGATTATGGATCCCCTATATGATTACAGCTTTCACAAATACTCTGCCTTGCATGAGGCTTGTTCTTTGAAAGCCTCACCATCTTAATGAACAGTTCTGTGGATGGTGTGCAATAAAAATGGAAAATTATTTTAGCCTTTTTACTGCCTCATCCTACCACTCCACCAGGAATTAAATGGAAGTAGAATTTTTTTGTTTATTGCTGACATATATTGCATGCATATATCTTTTACTATAGGAAACAAACAGTAGTATAAGCACAGCATCAACTTTCCAGGAAAGATTTCTATTATATATATCAGCTCCATGTTGTTTTTGAATTTGTCTATCCAAGTGTTTGATGGAATTAATGTGAACACTTCTACAGATTTGGTTCTTGTGGTGGAGCGACTTTGAGGTCTCAGCAAATGCAGTCTGGGATTGTGAATTCTCTGTACAGTCAATACCTGAAGTTACACTAGATTAGTCTTCTCTTTTTAATGTCATCTCTTTTTTCACAATACATATGAGAACATTATGGGTCTTTGGAGCTCTGCCTTTGACAGCTTTAGACCACATTTGCCCGTGGGTGCATAATCTAATCTAAGGTCTGGGAACAAGATACAAATAGATAGACATCATCTTTACATAAGGTGCATTTCCACAGGAAAAGAAACAGAACAAACAGAGCTGTACTGGGTAGAATATTTTAATATAATGTGCGTTTATGAAGTCCCTTTGGAATGTAGTCTATATTACAATCACGGAGAGATGGATCAGCACACAGCATCTCATCACTTATAGTTATTAAAAATGGGGACTGAAAGAAAAAAGAAGGAGAGAGGATGGCTAATGGGGGCTCTGTGTGGTGGTGAGATGGGGATTTGTGTCAGAGCAACAGCAGTTTTGTTTTGTAATTTTATTTGTGCTGTTCATTTAGCAAATGCTCGTTGAGTACTCCCTCATGGCTTTGCTGTGCAGTTTGCATTTGCCACTTTCTCAGTATCCAGCTGCCAGGCAGATGTGGTAAGCAGCACAAAAGCTTCTAAAATGTACTTTGCACGCATGGAAGTGGAATTGTGCCACTCAAACTCGCTTCCAGCTGTGCTCTGAATTTGTGCATGCATGTGAGTGACCATGTGTGGTGCTGCCTTTTCTCAGACCAACACACTGCCCCACTCACTGCCTTTTATTGACATCTGCAATGTTGCAAAAAAAGTTCTGAAATATGCACCATTTTTCATTATTTAGGACACTAATGAAGGATAATGGCATGCACTGCTGCAAGTTGGTAAGAACGTACAGGTTGATTTTAACCTTCACTCTGTCATCATTATGTTAAGAAAGAATCTTCAAGCCTTGTCTTTCTTATGGGAAAAATATGTCTTTCACTCTCTATATTACCCAGCCTGAGGAAATTTATATCACAAAATCACAGAATTTCTAGGATTGGAGGGGACCTCTGGAATCATCTAGTTCAACCCTCCTGCCAAGGAAGGGTCACCTAGAGAGTATTATATGAAATTTGATATATGATATCAATCAAAATGAAAGCAAGGGAATCTCATAATTTGAACATTTTAACAGGCCAAGGTAACATTCTTCCTTATTAAAAGATGAAGGGGCTTTGAGGTGGGCACAAATGAAAATTAAATCTTAGCTTCAATTTCTCAAGGCTTTGCTGGAAAATCCCTGGGCATTTCAGCATCACAGGGTTCTCAGGAATGCTTGAAGATATTTGAAAGGCAGCTGATATTTCCAGCAGCAATACAGAAGAGAAATGTCACGAGATTGTTCTGTTCTTCAAATACTTTCAGCTCTACTTTGTTGGAGAAGAGCTATAGAGGAGACTTGGCTGGGGTTTGGTGGTGTTACTTTCTGAGTAACTGAATTTCCAGCTGAGTGTCAATGCTGCTATTCCAGTCAGTTTTGAGTCAAAGATAAGCTGGAGTTCACTACAGGTATTAAAATTCTTAGATCTCTAATATGAAATAAAACAGAACTAGCAATGTTCTTACCACCAAAAAGACTGAAAGAAAAGATCTTCATAATTTTTTTAAACTTTTTATTTTATTAGATAAATCTTTCTTTTTTGCAATATATATTTTCAATACTTGTCAATTTTAAAACTAAAGCAAAGGCTTTACCTTGGCTGTATGCAGGGTCAGCACCAAGGGGAGACAAGAAATCTCCCCAGTCCCTCCTGAACTGAGGGCTGTGTGCATTGTTAGGGAAAAGCAAACTGGGGAAAGAGCTTTTTCCACTGAAATTCACAGTGGTGAGGGCCAAGCTGAGCAGAAATGACAGCTCAGCATCTCCAAGCAGGGCATCAGGAGGAATCCTTCCATCCTGGGAGACAAAAGAGCAGCTGCTCCAGCCCTGTGCAAGCTGCAAAGCAATCCCTTTGCTCAGCTCCCTTTCCACTTCCCAAATCTTAGGTATGAAGGAGAGGGGATGAAGAATGGGGGGTAAAAGGGGGTGCTGGGGGAGGAAGGGTATTGGTGATGCCACAAGAGCACCTATTTCCTGCCCTTGTTGCCAGAGGGTGCCTGGGATCAGCTGGATGCTCACCCTGCAGCCCTTGGGTGCAATCCTGCTGGGGAAGCAGAAGCCCTGGTGCCTGAGGACAGAGCAGGCACTGCACTGTTCTCTCTCAATTAACCAATTTGTCTCCTTTCATGTTGGGTCAATGAGTTCCAGTGCATTATGGCTTCAGAGGACACTAATTAAGGGTGAATGAACCAGCACACACTGGTTTAAGTCTGGGTTCCTCTGAGGAGTGCTGGGAGAGCTGTGGGATCCCATGTGCAGGGCCTCATCCCAGGAGCACTGAACCTTCTTCCCCTGGTCAAGTCATGCCATGAGCAGCATCTGCACACTGTGTGCCAAGAATGCCCTCAAGATGTTCAAATTGGGAAAATAACAGCAGGGCTTTGGCTGTGTCTCCAACTGCAGTCAAACATATTTAATACAACAGTTGGAACATTTACATCTGATGTCAGCATGTTTATACCCAGTCAGGCTACAAAACCTTATTGCCTTCACAGGAAAAAGAGAAAGGACTTTATAAAAAAAATGTCCATGGTTAACCTGTGTTCTCACTAGTGATGGTGCCACTTCACTCTGAAAATAGAATGAACATAGCTGGTACATGCCCATGGCTGTCAAGGGCCAGTCATGCTCTGGGAGGAACACAATTCTGCTGGTGTTAAGAATGTGGGGCACATTAAGTTCTTTTCCCCCATTTATCTCCCAAACTTGTTCAAAGCCCTTATGAGGCAAAGTGGCTTTGCCTCTTTTAAGAGGCAAAGTAGGAGGGTGAGTACGAGGGAAAATTCAGGCTGCAATTCTGCCAGGTGGACTAAACAACATTAGACCTATCCCTAAGACTCAGCCCTAATGGATTGAAGGGTAGATACTCAAGCAAGCCCCTCAACTCCAGCATTAGGAGATGCTATTTTTAAATAATTTGTTGTTTTTTTTTTTTTCTTAGGACATCCCCAGATTTTCCAGGAGCAATTGCCCTGAAGCCAGTGTCTTGTGCAATCCTGGTAATGGCTATGAGATTCCAGGAGGCCGTGGAATTTGGCTTATTTCTGCTTCCTATTTCCTATTGCTGGAATTATAGCCTATTCCTGTCAAGAGTACAGTCCCAGCCACATTATCACAAAGTGGGAATGCAATTGTTTAACACACCCCAGCTTTTCACAGTGTATAAAGTTAACAGTAATTTTTTTTATCCTGTCTCTTCCACACAGCACAGATGTTGTTGCTTTCAACATTGCCTTCGTTGCTGGAGCACAGCTGAAGAATAATTTTAGTCCCCTATTTTGCATAGTCTCTTTCATGTGCTGTTGCTGCAGCCATCAGCCAGACAAGATACTTGACTAAGCAAACTGTCAGTGTATTTCACACATCCACAGGAGATGCATAAAATCAGATTCCAAGTTTATGTATGAAATGCCTGCAGTTTGTTTGATTTTATGCCAGACTCACTCTCCCTCATTAGTTTCCCTTTTGTTGTAGCTGGGAGATTTTTGACAACATAACTTTTATTGTGAATATACCGAAACTTTTCCTGAGAATGGAAAGATTTCACACAAATATCTTGTGCTTTATGACAGCTGCAAATTTCTTTTTTGATTTGTTCTCTTGCAATGCCAGGATTCAATGTCCCTCAGCCCCTTGCCTGTATTACCTGTAAGATGGAAGTGCAGGTAGAGATTATAAATCTCCAGCCTCTTTGCATACACATAGACACAGAAAAAAAAGTTGGAAAAAGGCTAAAGAATTAACTGTTAAGTTCTGATCTGGCATTTGGAGCCCTGCTGAATATTCCTGAGGTCCTGTCCTTATGGAGAAATTAAATAATTTCCTTATGTCCTTTGCTGTGCCAGATAAATAGGAAGCAATGCAGTTGCAGTGTGACTGGATCAGCACCCCAACAGTAAAGACTTTCCCTATACTATCACCAAACCCAGTTAGCTTAAAAGACAGGAAATCCAAAACACTCACAACTTTCTCCCTGAGTGCAAATCAACCATGAACTGGAATCTCTGGAAGTCTCTTAACAGCCTGTAATTTGTATGAGAAACTCTCTATTTCAAGAGAATTTCTGCATCTGTTTCCCCAGCAGATATTGCCAAAAGAAGACACTTGCAGAATTTCAGCATCTTGCCTTCTGTTTGAAACTTCTGTGAGTATGGGAATATAGAAATGGAAGATAACTTTTAAAAATATGATCTGAAGGAGATCTATCTCTAGGTCTTGTGCACCAAAATGGTCTATATATGAAACTGAAACAGGGCATACAAAGAAAGGGTTTTCCCTCACATTCCAAGGGGCTAAAAGACTGGGAATGTGGGAGTGCACAGCTTATTGCTTCCTGGCACTCACACTCCCAAATGTGACAATAATGCTGCAAGGATAATCAGCCCAATTTATGTTCCAAGTGTGAAATGTCCAAATCCCGCACAACAGGGGGGCTTTCATCATTTCATCTGCGTGCAATGAATGCAGAGAATAATTAGCAAAATGAATGAAAAGGCTTTGGACTCGATTTTAATCCACCTCTGTGCAATGGGAATAACACCCCAATTCATTAGGCATCAGATGCACATTAGTGAAACACAGTGGCAACTTAATTCAGCTGGGAAGGGCATCCCCCCAGGGAGAGCTGAAACAAGCAAGCACATCATTTCTCCATATGTGGCTAGCCTCAATTAAACTTCCCAAAGCACAAATTTGTACTCACCTTGAAGGAAAATGGGAAAGAACAGCTACTTTATGGACCTTCCTGTTGTATTTCAAGATGGTTTCCCCATCCTGAGCAAGTTGAAACAGTAGGAGTGGTTGGAATTTCGATGAAGGGAATTCAAGCACTGAAACAATGTATTCAGGGGACCTATGCAATAGTCAGAACAGAATTTGCAATATCTTTAGGGAATATTATTACTAAATTTCAGGTTTCATTTGTTCCTCTGGATTGTTCTACTCTTGCCCTTGTCACTTCTGATCAAGTGCTCCTTTGTGAGCTTGTTTTCTCATTTATTAAGGGCCAAGTGGTATTTTGTTTACTCAATTCCATGAGAAAACAGAGTGACAGCTTGCTGTGGGCTTTGGGAATAAATGCTGTATCCTGAAGTTTCATTTCCTTGCAAACCCTTCTATTTAAGCAATAAGTGGGAAGGGTGAGCCAATTTTCCTTTTCTCTAAACTTTCCCTGAAGGTTTGCTTAGTGTCTTTAGCTTAGACAAAATCTAGAAGGAAAACACTTGTGTGCTCCAGTTTTTGTTTTCTTGGTAAAATATTTAGGAACTTGGCAAGTGCAGAGCTGAGGGGAGAAGTTAAATTAACTGATATCCTGCTCATTTGGGATCCTCTTGCCTTTTGAGGTCTCAGTTTGCAATTCCAGTACTGTAAAAATTGGCCATGACAGAAATTGCTTATTAGTTTTCCCAGGGTTTCAAGTTGCACCCCTGACTTCAGAATTCTCAGGGATACTATGTAAGGAAAGTGGGATGTGTGACTCCCAGGGCCTGTCCTTGACTCTCTCCTCAGCTCTGAGGGACAAACCTCCTTCTCTGCCTGGGCCATGGCATGCAGAGTTGAGGATACAGAGTGACTCTTGTCCCAGAAAAGTACAGGCACCCTATGGATGTTCCAAGGAGGGAAAACTGCTTGAATATCTATCCTCACTTGTCCTGCTTGTTCCTGAGTAAAGGACATTTGTGACCCAGTATGTAAATGGATGTTGCTGCTGTTGTTCAGTTCCAGGGAGAGCTGAGGGATTTTCCATGTCACTCACCAAAACCAGCCCTTGGAGCTGATTTTGGGGCTGAGATTATTCCACTGGAGTTGATTTAGCCATAGCTAGTGAGAATGACGCCATGGAAGCAGAGACAAATCAGTCAGGACAGAGATGTCCTCCCTCCATCACACTCCTTGCACCACTCTGCCACCAGACAGACCTTTCTACTCTCACTGCTCTGATCCAGAGGGCACATCAGGCACAAATGGCAGATACCTGACATCTCCAGAGCAGCTGGCCAGGTCTGGTGTTTGTTGTGAAAGCGTGAATCACAACCTCCCTCATTCTTCCCACATCTACATAAATCACTCCTTCTGCATGGGCTGTTCCAGGGAAAAGAGAGGTGTGGGGTAAATCTCAGGGAAATGGAAATGCCTGTGCTCTGGCTTGGTGGCCAGACATGCAGAGTGTTCCAATGGTGACAGGCATTTCTGACACTTGTGATTAATCTTGCTCTCATTCTGGCCACGTCACTGCAACTTCTCCTTACACCTTCTCCAACCTGTCATGCAGCCCATGGATGTGACAAGAGGTGCAAATTGCAGATGCTCTGGCAAGCTCAGCTTTAAATAGTTTAATCCTGGCAGGTTTGTGCTGCTGAGGTTTTACAAAGGTTAAGCCCTTCGAATGTGGAGGTGATGAATGGCTGCTCAGTATGGCAAGCACTCAGGACAGCAGGGGCTTCTAAATTCCTCCTCTTTTTCATATTTCACACAGAGAGCAAAGCCTTGAATTCAGTGTGATGCTTGTGTTAATGGCAGTGTGATCTGTTTGTAAACATGCAGCCAGAGAGGTGATTTAGGGGATAACAACTCTGTGGACCTCAGATTTTCTCTTATGCAGAGGCCATTCTCTCAGCTGTTGGAGGTACAGCTTTCCTTCCTTCCTTCTCTCTTTCCTGCTGCCCAGTCCCCTCTGCAATCCCAGGGAAAGAACTGGAAATGACTCAAGGACAAAGCAGGCTTCCCTTCTCAGTGTGAGAAGGAAAAGGCCCCTCTGAGACAACAGAAAACAGTGGCTCAGTTAACTGTGGGACAGCAGGGTTTCCAGGCACTGGAGCTGGAGAGAGCAGAGGGCAGGATGGGAGCACAACACAGGTTTCTCAGTGTCCTGTGGTCCTTCCAGGGCAGAAAAGGGACCATTTTACAGAGATCCATGTGGCATCTTAGAGATCCTATTATTAGCAAGCTCTGTTTAACCTCCCAGAGCATCCATCAACCCAAAGCATCACAGTAACACTCCCCAGCTGTTATATTGCATGGATAATTATAGTCTGCAGATGCTAATGCAAGGGACCCATGTCACTTACGATACATCATGGTACAGGATGAAAGGCTTTCTTTTCTTCTTTTTTTTAGGCTTTAAAGTGACAAATTGTTTCTTTCTTTCTTTCTTTCCCCATTGTTTTTTAGCCTGCAGAGGTAGAAGCACAGCCCCATTCCACAGTTTGGACTGGATTACTTTTTGAAGAGTGCTTGGGGGCTACTTGAGGACAAGCAAACACTTGGCATGTGGCTGTTGCAGGAGTGAGCAGTCAAAGGGGAAAGCACAAGAGTCAACCATAAAGTGGCCTCTCAGGGACACTGCACTGCTTTGGTGGATAAGGCAGCAGGCTCAGGCAAGGTCAGGCTGCAGCAGAAGCTCAGAAATATCTTGGTGGAAACCTTGGCACATCCCCAGCCACCTCTCTCAATGCTACAAGTTCCTCTTGCTCCAGTGTCCTACCTCTCTGCTTGACTGTTTCCAAGGAAAGCTGAAAAGATCTGAAAACCTCATTTGCCCATGGGGTTTTAATGGATGCCTTTTCCTACATATCATCTGATGGGTATGTGCAATCTCCTTTTTCCACTTGTGTTACAACCACAAGGGCAGTTGGTGCCCCATGATTACAGTCTTGAACTCAGACTGGCCTAAAATAATGTGGAGAGCACGGATTAGAGGGCTAGACACCCGGCCAAATTTGAAACTGCTCAAAGGATTTACAAAAGTGTCTCCAAATCAGGGAGCACTCAGCCAGCTTTATTTTACAAGAGGAAAACCAGGGCACATTCCTTTGACCAAAAACCTTCTGAACACTGAGGAAAGGAGAAGCAGGCAGGCACATTTTAAGGATACATGTCTTTGCGTCAGAATTTTTGGAATGAACGTTGTTAATTTTACATTCTCCTATTAATTTTTCACAAGGTTTTATTTGAAGCACAGGACTATAATTTTGGCTCAGTTTTCTGGTGGCTTGAGGATCATTTTGTTTATAATATCACCAGAAAGCTCTCATGGAAGTATCTCTCTGTAATTCATGCTGGTTTGCCACTTACTCTCCCTTTTCAGTATACATGAAGCTTCTGTAAAAGTCGTAGAGATAATTGCATTTTTGGATTTGTATTGTGTGATTAAATGTGAGTGTATGTGAAATTTTCCAGGGGAAAAAATCCCATAACAAGACTACATTCTGAAGGAAAGAACTGCATATATGAGTGAGTGGAGTACTTCTGATGCTGCCATTTCAAACAATCACGGCTCCAGGCTGAACTAAATCAGTAATAAATGTTTATTAATACATTCTCCATTTTTCTTGCCTTTCTTTCTCTTACCTTGCATAGTAGCTGGCAATGTAGAGAGAAATTGGCACTGTGCAGATGACAGAGCATAAAGAAAGCTTAGACCAGGTGAAAATAACATTAATTATAAGACAGCAGAGAGAAAAGATGCATGCAGGGAAGACTTACCACTTTCATTTTTATATTCTCCTTTCCTCTGAAAGAGAATGTTAAGGATCCAAATTGCCTTTAATTCTCTGCCCACAGTGCATCAGACATGATTTGCAGTCAATAAATATAATTTTTTGCAGCAAGAGGAGCTTTACCAGTCACAGACAGTATAAGAAGAGCATTTAATGTAGTACGCTTTTTATCTTTTTTTGTACCTAATTTTAACTGTCATGACACAAAAGATAATTTCTGCTGTGGCATTTCCCAGACAGCACAAGAGGTGCTGAGGCAGCTTTAATAACTTCACCCCAACCTCTGCCTCCACATCACAGCTCTGGGTAATGCACATACATGTCTGGTGGCTGAGGCTTCACAACATCACATCTCTGATCTCTGGCTGCCAGTGTCATTCTGAGTTTGCTTTTATACTTAATGACAATGAAGGAAGCAGGATGCAAACAAGAGAGCTGGATAGGCTCTATCTGTTTCTGTTGTGAAATGAGAAGAATAATTGCAGCTGGCTTAAAACAGCTTCCCCAGTGCCTTCTGTCTGTTTTGGGGTAGGCATTGAAGCCAATTCTAAAATAAAAAAATATTAAGATGAGCCATTTTCCCTCTTAAGGTGTTGTGAGCCACACATATGGAAAGATTTATGTTGAAAATCTGTAGTCTTGATAAGTGTGGAGTTTTAATTTTCTTTCAATGGGTAAAGACAGACAGAAGAGGATGAAAAGAGGAAAATGCATCAGATAGAAAGAAATACAGCTACAAAGAAATACAGCTACTGCCTTCAGTTTGAAAGTTAATTAAATTCTGGACATTTTTGTATTGGTTTTCTTTGCCTCGCTAAAGAATGGAAATAGTAAGAGGCCTTGAAAATACACAATGACCTCCATCCTTCAAATATAATTAATGTATTAATTAGCAGCTGCTGTATCTCAACCCTGTTGGCCCATAACATATACACAGGAGATAAAGCCACCTTTAATTGTATCTTTGCAATGGTTCATCCCACTGTTCTGGGGCTGAGGCATGCTAATGACTGCTCAGCATCAGCAAGGAGTCTCCTGTTTTCCTCTCTAGGGTTCAAATCTCACCCAAACCAAACAACAAGGATCCTTTTTACAGAGATATAAAAATGAAATACTTTTGTAAAGACACAGCATTGCCTAAGCTGAGCTGTACGTGCTCATATCTACATGCTCTCAAGTGGCTTCCTGTCATTTTCTACTTCCAAATAAATGTGTCCTCATGCCTGTGTTTTGAATGCAGCCCATGCCTCATCTGCAGCTCTTTACCTACTTTTCAAAGCTTATGGCAACTCAAGAGGGTATAATTTATTCCTGAAAGTGTCCTTTTCCTGTTAAACATCCTCCTTCCTTCCTCACTCCCAGCTAAAACAGAACAAGTAGAAAGAGATGCCGATGATCTGAGCCATGCAGCAGGAAGGATACGATGTGATTTATTGCTGTGGATCACTGAATCACAGAATAGTTTGGGTTGGAAGAGACCTTTAAAGCTCTCCTAGTCCATCCCCCAAACAATGAGCATCTTCAACTAGACCAGGCTGCTCCAAGCCCAACCTGACCTTGAACACTTCCAGGGATGGAGCATCCTCAACTTCTCTGGGCAGCCTGTGCCAGGGCCTCACCACTCTCATAGTAAAACATTTACTCCTTTTATCTAATTTATAACTTTATCTATTCTAGATCTAATGTCTATTCTACATCTAGTATCTCTAACATCTGTATCTAATCTTTGTGGGTCCCTTCCTACAGCTGTCTCGAAGCAACCACATTCCAAATTTGCAGGTGAGTATTTCCCAAAAGCTGCCTCCTAGAACCCTCACTGGCAGCCTGTCGCTGTAGAGGGTGGTAGGCTCTCTGAAAATGTGACCAGAGCATGCACTCTGTTATATCTGAAATTCCCAGGCAGGAAAGACACACAGTGTTAGGGAAGAAGTGTGATAAATTTAGCAAGTGATAATGCAAACAGCATGGAAAAAATGTGTGCTGTACAGGAGGGCACAGGCTCCTGTGCTAGCTGGGACATTATTGACCCTTTAGAAACAAGACTATAATACATTTAAATCTGATCCACAGGCTTGCATGTGTCCACAGTCCCACTGGAGTCAGGGAGACTGCAGAGTGTGCAGTTAAAAGCTGTAGAATTATTTATTTTTGTAAGGATTGGGAAGTTAGGGGGTAAAATGTCCTTGGCTTCACCTCCCAAATAGATCAGCAATGTAAATAGGCAGTTAATTTTCACTATTGTCAGTGATTAATCTGACTAAGGAGAGTCCTTACTTTCTCTGGTTGACTTTGTTTTTTCTTTGTTGATATTTGACTGACTTGTCACTTTGCTTGAAACAGTAAAAACATCAATTTGCCAGAAGCCAGAGAACAGTCTCACTCCTTTTAATTTGCTTGTTTTCAGTATCAATTCACTTAGAAGTCTAAAGATTTAGCCTTGTGGTATATTTTCCTGCAGCTGCATTCATATCCCTATCCATAAACCCAATGCAAGTGAGTTTCTCTGAAGGAGGGCAGCTGAAATGTCACAGAGATTTAGTCAAATTGCTAAACTGCAGGCATTACCAAGAGACAATGACAGAAACTCTCAGGCTGGGGCCAACCCTGCCCTCAGCAATTTGTTCAAATTCCTTTCTTTGTCTGCTGCTTCTCTAATTTTCCTGAACTGTAGCTTTATAAAAATCTTCATTGCATCCTCATATTTTACTGTAAACACCAACCAGGCTGTTAATACACAGCCCTAGGTTTCTTTCCCAGGTTACAAGAATTGCTTTCTCGCCACTTAGTTTTTCTCCAGTAACCTTCAGTGCCATTTGATTTAGATTGATAAAGAGTGATATGGCTTCCACTTTTAACAAGCCATTGTTCAGATCTGAAGTGGGAAATATCCATCCAGGCAATTTGTATTTACAATATGTCTCCTTCTGCCTGGATTGTTTTTTATTTGTGATAAAAAAGGCTGAGATTGGGAAGCAAATGGATGCAGTAAGTGAAGTCAACATGGACAACCATTCCTAAACCTTAAAATCCCAGGTAGTGTCATTGCTGATGGCATTAATTATTTCAAAGCTCTCTTGCTTTTTTCAGTGAGATAAAATGTAATGTGAAATGTTACAGTGAAACTGGACACACCACAATCCTCAGCAGTTAATTCAAGGCTATGCATTAGCATCAGAAAGCAATTAGATGTTTGAATTCACACAAGTTGGGAGGGTCACAGTAAATCTACTGTAAGGAAGAGGAACCAAGTGAATTGAAGGAAAACTTCCCAGTCAGACTGCAGTAAATATGTAGTAAATCAGCTCCTGGTAATTCAGGATGCACAGAGGCAAAAAAAAATAGTGAAGAATCCAGAGTTTGTTTAAGTGCCTGTCCTGGTGAAGGAAGGCATAGGAAAGGGAAAGGCTGGAAAATGAAAAGGGCAGAGGGAGGGATAATAATTTTTTCTGTCAAGCATTGTAAGAAAAGAAAATGCCAGTCATACTGATAGGGGGAAGATGAGAAAGGGAAAAAATGGATCTGTTCTGCAGTGAGCAGTGAATGCTGCTGCAGAGCAGGGAGATGCTAATGGGCACGAAAGGCTGGGCTGCCCACTTGGATGGGCAGGTGACAAATTGCCAGCAACATGAGACTTGCTCCTGTTCAATTGCATTTTAATGACATCAAAGGGCTCGGTGCAGCGGCGAGAGGCTCAGAACTGAAATTACCCTATGAAAACATCATCTGCCTCCGTGTCTGTCACTGCTGAGCAGGAAGGACACAGCACAGGGGGAGAGACCAGCATGCCCTCACTGCTTGTCCCAAGCTGCTGTGAGTGCCCCATCCTCGAGGATGTGCTCAGGGCTGCACTGCCAGTGTCTGCCTCTGCTTCTGCTACAGATTCCTGATTATTTTGCTCAGAAACTGAGGGAGCAGCAGCAAATCCAGCAGCACCCAGGGCTGCAGGAGCCAGAGTGGAGCTTTCCTCTGCCCGGAGTCAAAATGGAGTTAATGACCTTGCCTGCTCATTGTGGAGGTCCAGATCACAACTTTATATTTCCAGAGACAGAAGTTCTCTAGCAATTGTCCATACAAATAAATAGAAAAAAGAAGTGCAAAAGGTGTTGACTCAACACCTCTTTTCCCCACCTTATTCTCTCACATACAGACTGGATGTGCTGACATTTCTAACTTTCATTTGATATGAAGAGTTTGGTATTTCTTACAGTTTTGGATGACCAAGCTGCTGAAGTGGAGGGAGAAAAAAAAAACCTGGGAGATGTATAATAGAAAAAAAAAAAACAAAAACAAAATAAACCAAAAACTGAAGGGAGAAAAGACTGAAAGATATAAGACTTTTTTAACTTTTTCCTCTGTTGTACCCATGGACTAATGTGTTGTACACACATTAGTTAGTGGTGAGACACTGGCACAGGTTGCCCAGAGAAGATGTGAAAGCCCCATCCCTGGAAGTGTTCAAGACTGGGTTTATGGGGCTTGGAGAAACCTGGTCTGCTGAAAGGTGTCCCTGCTCATGGCAGGGGGGTTGGAACAAATTAACTTTTAAAGGTCCCTTCCAACCCAAACCATTCTCTGATTCTATAATGATGAAGGAATAATCCACGTTCAGGACTTGTCCTCAAAGAGAAAGTTTTAGCAGATGACCACCTGCCTAAAGAGGTCAAGTGTAAAACCTTAGCACTTCAAGCAACACATTATTTACAAAATTTCTGGGATAAGCTGAAGTCCACTTAATCAATGGGAATGAAAGATCATTCCAGTGGTTCAAATTCTAAGGGGGGTTTTCTCTGGGATTGTTTCACTGTAAGTTTTTTTTATTGCTGGCATAATTCCCTTTGAAATGACATTTTCATTTCTTCACTCACACCGAGTCAGCCTTTCTGGGAAGGTTTCCTCCATGCAGCAGAACAATATGGTGCTAATGGGATTACTCACAGCATAGAGTTAATCATTCATAGAAATCTTTGAGAGAGTGGGGTGTTAATTACCAGTTCTCATACCTCAACCCAAATAGTGAAACTTAATAGTGTACACATTTCCCCCAAAGTTGTCTGGACTCCTCTTGGTGACACAGGAACAGCTCTGCTGGAGCTTAAGCTCCATTCACTGCCACTGTTGTGTATAATTAAAGGATATTTTTTTAAAACACAAGCACAGCACTGAGCATATCCAATGTGAAGATTTTCAAGTCACAATGCATTTAAAAAATTAAAACTCTGCCCTGAATGTATTAAACGTGTCTGTAAATTTTCCCTTGCAAAGCACTGTATCAAGATTTTACTTCAAATGAGTATTCTGAGGTAAAGCAAAACATAGTATTAAAAAGAAGGAAAAAACCAAAACAACAACTTAAAAGATTGTTTCAGTATGGAAGTGAAAAAATGTCAAGTTTCTGCTTCAGGTTTCCTTCCTCCTCACTCTCTGCTCTCCACCTCCCTCCCTCCTTTAGAAGGCAAAGGGAAGGAAATGTGCAGGGACACATTTTTCATCCTCTTTTATTGTTCTATTTTTTTAGACATACATATCCTCTACTGAGCTGGAACTCATTTTCAATAGACTGGCTTTTTAAAACACGCTTTTGAACATTCTGTTGTCTTACATTCTCTGTAATTTTGTTCCATCTCATCATCTCAAAGCAAACTGTTCTCCCTTGCCCTTAATACTATCTTTTATGTTCTTCCTGAGGAAAGCCACTGGAGTGAACTTTGTGCAGATAAGAGAAGCAAGCTGTGGCACTTGTAAGGCTTTAACAATTACGAATAGTTTAATTCTGTGATGATCTTAATACTCCCACATCCTCCCTCTTTTCAGTTCTGGACCAAGACATGCTGTTGAAAAAAAAATCTACAGAGATTCATGAATTCAGCTATAAATACCAGCGGTTAACAACTTATACATCAGCACGAGGTAAAACTGAGGGAATATTCACATTGCCTAATGCAACATGGAAATCAGGCACACCTTGACCAGCAAGTGCAAAATATGTTGGGAGAGAAGGAAAAACTGTAGTGACAAATTATGTAAATGGTCCATACAGGAGATGCATAAATGGCTAAACCCACTTTATTCATGGTCTCCTAAATGACTCCCGAGGGAATTGTTAACCATGTGTAAATTATGTGAGATTTCTTGCAGGCCCTTTTCTCTCTTGTGTTCCTCTTCCCATTGTCTCATCAATTAATGCTCTTCTCTCACTTTCTTCTTTGTTTCCTTCAAATTGTTTCCAGCTAAGAATAAATGAAAACTTCATACTAAAATAAATGATGTGCTGGTTTCAATCAATAGGAAGGGAAGAAGAGAAAGCCAGCAGAATATCTCTACATGCACTGAGAATTAATTATAATAACAACCAAAAATAGTCAATTGATCCTTGCTATCACCTTTTCTGAGAGGAGGGATGGGGGGTTGAGGAATTCTCACAAGACTGTGCTGGGGCTGTGTGAAAACCTGAAAAAACAAAGCAATCCTTAGTCCAGGGGCACACCAAGCACTCCTCCTGTTGTCCTGTTCCTGGGAGGAACAGGGAGAACCACAGACACAAGGCTGGGGCAGGAGTGGATCTGGGAAATCTGGAAATCTTCCCTCTGGTGGGATTGCAAGCCCAGCCCCCAGACCAGACTAATGGAGAAGGGGCAGGTGCTCCATCTTCTGCAGGTGAGCTTCCTAAATGACCATCACAGGATGGTAAAATCCCCCAAATAGCAAACTGTCCCACTAAACCCCAGACCTGAAGGAAAAAACCCACCGAGAGAGGCCTCCCAAGACTGTGGTTGTGCATGAGTTTTAAAGGTGATCTGTAAATGTCAAGAGAAATGACATTTTGGAGCTGTAAGATGAGATGCATTTCCTCCAGTGGTGCTGACTGATTAGCCATTCACTGTCACACAGCTAATTGTTTGGCAGCTGCTAATCAATGAGATCTGAAATACCGTGTATGCATAAGGTTTATTCCCAAAATTAAAAGGAAAAGAAAAAAAAGCACAGAAAACATTCAAAATCCCTGTGGTATTCATCCTCCAAGAGGTATCCCATGTAAGGTAAATACTCAAATTGTATGTAAGCCTTTTGTGGAGGATGTGAGAATGACAGAAGTGATAGGTATGATTTATATTAAATCCCTCCGTTTTTCCTTAACTAATAAACTCCTGAAGCTGCTCTCTGACAGACCCTCAGGAGGCAGTAAAAGGGTCAGCTCAGTGATGGCATAGCTCTGGTGCAGCATTAAACAGATTTCCACAAAAAGATCACCCACTTGACTGCTGTCCCATGACTGAATGTTCTGTCAGGCACTGGGGCCCATTTGCTCTGGCTGTGCTCTGAGCATCCAGAGCATCTGGGCACAGGCTGAAATCTCTCTGACTGGGCTGGAAATGGCTTTCAGAGCCACTTCCAGCTGAAATTATCCAGACATTTATCCAGACATTCTCAGGGCTGTATCAGCCAAAATGGCTATATCCCAAAGCAGAATTAAAAGCCTGATACTGAACAGATTATGTTTGGAGAGTCAGAAGGATACAGAGCATGTTCTTCTGTAAGACTGGAATGTAATTATGATTTCTGGGGCACGGTAAGAATAAATTATTGCATTTGTCAAATATTTTGGAAAAACACTATTTCACATGCAATCCAATGGGAGAGCCATATTGCAGCAAGCACAACAATGCAAATTCCTCCTGTCAGAGCAGATACAACAGTTTGGATTTTCATGCCCAAACCAAGAGTTTTCCTGCCTTCATCCACAGCCTGTTTGCACAGTGTGAGATCCCCTAACTTTTTCCAAAAGTTGTGGAAATTAACACAATTAAATAACTATGGGAACTAAAAGTTTTCTCTCTTTTTATTGGCACAGTTTTTTGGGGATGGAGTGCATGACTTATTTGAAACGGACTCGAAACATTCCTTCCTTCCTTCCTTCCTTCCTTCCTTCCTTACTTCCTTTCCTTTCCTTTCCTTTCCTTTCCACCACAACAACTTTCCAACC